>JABUQX010003503.1:37500-39221 GCA_015478945.1 Trachelipus rathkii | reverse complement strand
CAAGTCTAGTTGCCAAACATTATCTAAGTATTTTTCGTGTTGGGAATTTTTTTCGTATAGGTTATGTAGGGAAAAAGCATCCTCACCTTCTAAATATTTTTTTCAATCTTTTTTATAATTTGAGTAAAACTTTTGAACGCAAATCTTGAAAAAGCCTCCGTAAACTGAAAGGCTGTTCGATCATAGTAATATTTATCGACGCCTTCTAGCTTCCATGGGGTAAAAATTTTTGATTAAAAATACAAAAAAAAAACTAATAAAAATATACTTCTTCCCGATATTTATCAAAATCTATATGAAATATTTTATTTTAAATTACAAATAATACAGCCAGTATAAAAACATGTCAAATTATGCTGAAAATGATATCAAAAAACCGTCCTGTCTATATGAAGCTATGTTTAAATTACGAACACACCCTAGAAAACATCAAAGTGTATACAGTATCTGAAAGATAATACATGAAAACCATATGCTTCCGGGTGGCCAACCCGTGGCGCATGGCGCCAATACGTGGCGTCGCGGCGCATTGGATGATTATAAGTGGCGCCTTGCTACGAGCTACTTTTGAGAGAGAGTTTATATTTTAACTGGGCTACATCAGCCTATTTTCAAAAATTATTTTAATGAAACTAAAATTCATTTTATTTCCAGAAATTTTGTTAAAAAAAGCCAAGATATAAAGAAGTATGTATCAAATATCGCAAATGTATTGCTAGTATAGCAATCCATCAGGAAAAACTGTTTGCATTGTTGTGTGAAAGTACCTGTTTCATGTAGAATAGAAGACATTGATTTTAATAGATACTATAAAACCACAGCATCAGACTAACATAGAAGAAAAGAAAAGCTTGTTCTCATCTGAGTCACGAAAAGAATATGTGACTAAGAAAAAGGAAGAAATCAGAAGAAGACAAAATATATTTGCTAAAGTAGGTTGTGAAGACTTGGCGACGACAGAAGCGTCATATGAAATTGCTTTAGCATTGGCGAAAAAAAAGAAACCTTTTTCTGGCGGGGAAGAAATTGTCAAAAGCCTTGTCTCCAAATATTTGAACGACATCTTGGGAATAAAGGTATTGAAAGGAAAGCAGACGAAAGTGCTATATCAAGGCAGACAGTTACGAGACGTATCGAGGAACTTTCTCAGGATGTATTTCAGCAACTGGAAGGACCTGTGCCATTTCTTGTGACTTTCTTTTCTCTAGTTTTTGATGAATCAACGGACATGTGTGATATTGCCCATGCAGTTAAGCATTTTTATAAGAGGAAATCGATGATAATTTTAATGTCTTTGAAGAAGTTGCCAGTCTGGAGTCATTGCATGTAAAACAAGAGGATCAGACATATTTGGGATAAGGAAAGACATGCCTAGAAAATTTGAAAATTTAAATATATAGAAAAACTCATTAGTGTGTGTCCTGACGGAGCGCCATCAATGATAGTAAAGCAATGGCAATTTTGAAATCATCCTGTACTACAATATCACTGCATTATACACAAGAGGCACTCTGTGTGGAAAACTTTAAATATGCAGCATTTATGCTACCGGTTTGTTAAATGTGTGAATAAAATTAGAGCAAGAGCATTAAACAGACGAGAATTCAGAAAGTACTGTGAATTTGAATACTGTGATTTGGAATATGGTGAACTTGTCCTTCATTGAGAGGTGCGCTGGCTTTTTAAAGGACAGGTTCTGAGTAGATTTTGGTAATTGAAAA
>JABUQX010003503.1:0-32500 GCA_015478945.1 Trachelipus rathkii | reverse complement strand
TGTATCTCTTTCGTGTTTCTAGCGCATTGGTATATGCGAGAAAGTTTAGAAATGATGTGTGTTAATTCTTTATAAGACATTTCTGTTCGCAGTTGATCATTGATTGTCTGATTTAAGGGCCTATTCTTTCCTATTATAATAATAGGAGCTCTTTACATGTGAATATTGGTTGATTGAGTTATTATGTTGAGTAAATATTGTGGTTCAATCTTATCCCTGCATTCAATTTATGCATCAAGCTTGTAGTAGAATGTATAATTTGGTGACCTGGTGGTTAAAGCATGAGTTAGTTTTCTTTTTGGGCTAGAGTCATTAACCCCGTCGTTGATATTGGGAAATGTACATGCTTTGTTTATTGCATTAAGCCTTTGCTTGTGTGTAGTGACGACGTTGGGTGTTACATCCTAGGTTTATGTATTTTAACGAGTTTATTTTTTCAGAAATTTCAACCTCTTTTAAATATTAAATGGTATGTTTTTAGCCACAGAGGTCCTGTTTAGGACCAGATATCAGAGATATCTTTAGCAGGTACTGGTGTCGGGAACATGATATATTACCAACATTCCGATCCTCGTTGGACGATGTGAGTTTCTGCTGAATCCGAATCGATTAATGAATAGAAAAAATAAGTATTAATATGCTTTGACCTGTATTTAGGCCCGTAAAATCCGTAGTCTAGTTGTCTTATATTTATGCCTTGGTGTGAGTACTGTTATTTGGTTCTAATCACATTTGTGAAGCAGCAGATAGTTTCTGTTTGTTATAGATGTGTAAAACAGTTGTTGTAAATATAGTTGATGTCATAATATTATTTTATAATTGTCTAGCAGATATATTAGTTTTGCGATCTTGTATGTTATACATGCTTTAAATGTTAAAAAGAAAAGGAATTGATGTTTCAAGTTTATCAGCCTGAAATATTATATTCATAGGAACTGTAAAAACTTTAATAAGGAGATGTTTGTTTGATTATAAAGATTGAATCCATAAAATATTGTGACTTATATGCGAATAGATCGGTATTAGCATCTTGATGGATACGGACGTGGCAGGGGTGGGTGGATTATATTGCTTTACTGCTTTAAGCTCGGGCTCCCCACAATGCGGAGTTGTCGAATCCTTTGCCCAGACACCCAGTGTATGGCGTCATTTTGTGACTAAAAGCTTTTGCTCATGATTGCTTTGATTGCCAATGGCGGCAATCTTTTACAAGCGATAGAATAAAAGATTTTTTCTTGCTTGAATTAAATGGCTGAAACCCTATCAAAATCTATCGTAACTACACGTGATCACTATTGGGGTGTGGACATTTTGTCGAATACATTTTGGGTTTCTGTGCATGTGTGCATATGCGTAGACGCTTATCTTGTATGTTGGGAGTAGTACTGGTGTATAAAAAGTGTGCCTTTATAAAATAATGTGTATTGCTATTGTATATATCGCGATATGTTAACATAAAGTTTTTTAAAAAAACGAATTTCCACTTCGTATATTTGAAAATAGATTTATATTTTTATATTATACCAATTTTGCATGAAGTTATCCTTTATTACTATAACCTGATGACACGTACAATGATTATACATAGTGTTTTTGTTTTTTTTTTTGTGTTTGGTATGTGTTTTTTTTTTTTTTTTATTATTATATTCATGAGCGCGGGCGTTGGTATTTATGTTATGGCGTTTTTTTATTTGGAAACCTAAATGGTTGCAAGATGTTCTGGAAAAAATGGTTTTCTAGCTGATTGTGGTCGCTAATTTAATATTCTTACTCTTTGTGTGTCTTTTTCTGCTTTTTTTTTCTTATTTTGGATGACAAATTGATTATTTTTGCATTCTCGCATGCTTTTCCAATGTATCATTTGTCTGATAATATTAGCGGAATTTGTCAAATATGGACGTAATGTGTGGGTATACGTAACATGTTGCGGCTTAAATAATATAGCGCGAATAACATATAGCATAAACGTCCATAAGATCAATGGTTTGTGTTGGACGAGAGAGGCCCCGCATTGTGGAGCACGCCGTTATTTGTTGGTCAATCGAATGAAGGTTCATAAAGTGATGAGTTCTTAATGGCTTGATGCAAGTAGGATTCAATGATCGTCGTGGTACGGAGCGGGAGGAGGTGGGTAGGTGGTTTGCGTATACTGCTTTTGGGTCTTAAACGCGATTTTTTTGGTGTGGTTACCGTCGGTGTTAAAGCGAAAGAAGAGGATTAAAACGAGGTGAGTAGTATCTGAAATTTTTCAATTAGAATAGTGGTTTTAATCGTATGTTGTCATGAATAAGGAGTGAATTAGTTTTATAAAAGTTTTAAAATAAATATATTACCATGATAATCTAAAATTAATATATGAAATAAGAAATTTGCAATTTTATATGAAATAATTTTGTTTTAAGCAATAATTTATAAATTTGAACTTAAATGACGGAACGATTAGTATTACTTCTGTAATTAACCTTCGAGAGAGTTCTGGATTTGAGAATAGATTTTGTTATTTAAAGATAGAAAATGTTTAAAAAAGAAAATAATAATTAATAAGGTAAATAAAATTTGAAAATAGAAAATGTTTTTAAATAGATGCAAAAGATTAAGTCGACGAGAGTAGGTGTGGAGAATGTAAAATGAGACAAAGACAGATAACAATAAAAGGAATTAGGCAAGCAAAATATTCATGGTTTCAGATGTAGAAAAGAGAAATATATTACTTGACGTTTTTAAAAGAAAATTGAGATTTGAAAATATAAATGTCACCGTTCAAACCTTTGTAGGAATTAAGACGGTGGGGGGTTATTGCTTATGCTGCGCGATGCAATAAGAAATGTTAAGAACAGAATCCAGTCATGGTGAACAGTATGGCCTGTATTAGGTTAAGATTACACAATGTATTAAGATAGAAGGCGTTAGTATAGATATGATTTAGATTAGTATAGAAGATAGATAGATTAGTAGAGATTAGATAGTATAATAGTATATGATAGATAGATAGGAGTAGATTAGAGAGAGTATTTGATGAGAGAGAGAGATGCAGGATTTTTGTAGTAGAGGAGAGATGAGGAGATGAGATAGATAGTTGCGTTGGTGTGTGGTATGTACTGATAAGTCTCTTTGTGCTAGATTATTGATATTCGCATGTACGAGATATATGATGTGTGGATTGGTGCTCCTTTAGGAATCTATATCATTGGATCACCAATATGGTTGGGTTTGTGTGATTGTGAGATACGAATGGTATGTTTACTAGCTTTGGGGTACCACACCGGCTTTTGCCAGCACCTGGTTTGGTGCCTTGAGTATATGGCTTAGATCTGCCCCACACATAAAGCTCTTCTTATTCCTTCTTTCTTCATCCTCCTCATTTCTTCCTTTTCCATATTTCTGTTTCTCTGTGTATTGTTCATGTCGGTTTTGGTCGTGTTTTTCTGGGAACCCCCCCCCCCGTTTACGGGCGCGTTGGGTCCTCGAGGAAAGGGGATCCATAGACACCATTGAGGGTTCGGAAATACCCTCTATATTCATTAGTTTCTTAGTACGTTGCTTATTATAAATATTTTCTATTTGATAATGGTAATTATGTTATATCTTTTGAAACGAGTGATGTTGTGTTTTTTTTTCTTTACTATACTCTGGGCACGGGCGTGTTGACCGGTTTCCGAGCGTAGGCTTCGGTGGTCCTGATTGGAGCCACCTGCCTCCGACTCCTTATTTTTCTGTTTCAATCTCTTGCTTCTCCGTTTCTCTTATTTCTTCTGGGTTTCTTCGTGTCTGTGCTTCTTATTATTCTTCTTGTTGCATTTTTCCATAATCATTTTGGTCGTTCTTTTGTCGTGTGGACCCCCTCCGTGGGGTTGTGGGGTTGTGGTGTTGGTGGGGTTGCGTGGGGGGGGTGGTCTGCCAATTTGATAACCATTGAGAGGGGTTCGGGGTTCTGGAGAACAATCATATTCGAGATCTATTGTGGGTGGTTGGATAATCTATATTAGCAAGGACACCATATTTATATCCAATATTGTTTTGTAGTTTCGTCTGCTGATGCATTACTTATAGGGAGTAATTGTTTAGCCTGTTCTCTCGATGCACTGGCTCATTTGCTAGTACTGAATTTCTAAGTCCTTATTTAGTCGTTCTGTAATTGGTCTCTTCTCTGTCCCGTTTCTTAGTTCTACTCTGTTATGTTTTACGGTGACGATCAAGAGACGCCCAGTGGATCTGGGCATATTTTTGCTCAGTTCTCGTGTGGCCTCACATTCGTAGTCTGTAGTCGGCGCGGAAACCTCGGAGTGCCGGGAAGTCTTCGTGCGACCAACAGAGGCTGGTGTGTTTTTTGATTGGGCGTCACAAGGGCGTTGGAGGTAAGATTAGCCAGTTGTCGGCAAATCCCCTATTTCCTTGTGATTCTCTCCTATTATCTTTATTTATGATTTAGGTTTATTTTAGTTAATTTATTTTATTTACTTTTATGTTTTTATTGTTTTTTATTTTTATATTTTTTTTTCAATAAAAGCTTGACTATATTCATTGCTATTCAATCCCACAAAACCATAAGTTAATTATGTGTATAATTTTGATGTGACGTTGTGTTGGGACAATCCTTCTTCTCTTTTAATTTTTTTTTGGCCTTTGTTCGCCCATTGCGGGGTTGTGGTGGGAGTGGGTGTTTTGGACTATTGGTATTATAGGGTGTCTTATATCTGTATGGATAATGAGTTAGGGTTTATATTATAGTTTAGTAGGGTATATATATAGTATATTTTGACTAGTTTTTTCATTTAGTTTTTTCTTAGGTATTAGTAGTGTTGCTTGGGTATGTTAGTATATATTTGGTGTGGATATTTTAGTATTTAGTATTTTTATTTGATATTTGTTGACTTTTATATATTGATATAATTGTATTATATTTTATTATTATATCAGATGATGCTAAGTAAGCTTAAATTTGTTATAATAAGTTATTAGTTATTATGAGTTATTTTATTATCTTGTATCTATATCTTATTATTCGTATTATTGTTTATTATCTATCTTTTTATATATATTTGTAGTTTATTTTTTATTTTATAATGTATAATTTTTTGATATTTTATTAATTTATAGGTATATATGTTTTAGTTTTTTTTTTTATCTTAGTTTATATGTTTATATTATTAGTGTTTATTGTATATAGTATATATGTAATATATATTATTTTATATGATAGGGTTGTATATTTGAAGTAGCTAGTTACTAGTATAGTAATTAGACATGTATTAAAGGGGTGGTTCGAGGAGTGTCGAGATACCGTTGTTCTGATTACTATTCTATCTGCGTAAAGATTTACTCCTTATAGTTTGTTTGAATGTCTTTATTATCCGTGTTTGAATTGACTATTCAATTAAACTTTGCGTCTACGAAATGTCTTAGAAGGGGATGTTTGATATAATTTTTCGTGTTACTATTGGTTAATTTTGATGACTTTGGATGACTTCTTTATTTGGGAGAACTATATATTGATTGCGCTGAAACAGAATCATTCATATATGGGTTTTCTTAAATTACTCGAGAGGCAATATGAATTATATTTCTTTCGCGTTGCTTGCTTAGTTTGTGATTGTGTCGGTATTGTTTTCCTTTATTTTTACGATCATATTATATAAATTTACCGGTTAAATATTTTAGAATTTTAGTAGAATTTCGTATTGCTCACTTATATAGATTGGATGGATGTTTGGGTTACCAGTAGTGAGGTGCAGCATAACTAGAGTATTCGTGGCGGTATTGGCAACGTATACTAATAATGTTAGAGAAAAAACAATTCATGGGTCACCACTCCAGAATTAGGTACACCTGTGATAAAAACTGAGCAATTAGGAACAGGCTGTGACGGTGTGTGAGATTTACTATTTTTTTTGTCCTTATGTTTTTGAACATTTTTTTATATAGTCAGGAAATTAAGAAATTTTAAAATTGATAGTGCTGAGTAAAGATAATTAATAAATATGGAAGATAAGATGATTTTGATTTTTGTCTTTTGTGTGGTGTGTGGTTGGTTACGTTACTAACTATCGCTTTCCTGCTTTTTCCCCAATATGATTACTGAAGATCATGTCTTTTATCCTCCAATTGATTTATATGTGCTTAGTGCAGAACATTTCGGGTGATAAGATCACGATCTTGTCTTGATTTGATTTTGGTGATTTTGGAATAAAGATATAGTTTTTCTTATATTTTTGAGTTAACTGTGTATATATGCTATGGTTCACCAACAGAGTTGTGTTAATCTGACGTTGTGAGAGGTCCTTCCTCTTCCGTGGACTGCCGGCGTCCGATCCCTAGGTGTGGGATTTGGCGTGGTTGTTGATTTTAATAATTTGTTAAATATATATAAATAACCTTATTTTTTAGGTCAAGTAAGTGGGAAGAAAAGGTTTTAATTGAAATTCTGGTATTTGGATATTTTTTAAAGTTTGAACCCTGGCTACAATATTGAAAATAAATATAAAGTAAAACTTATAATTTTTTATGGATAACATGTCTAAATTAAGGTTTTCAGCGTGAGATGTTAACTTATTTTTTTTTTTTATTTATTTATTAAATTTAATAATTATTTAACTTTGTGTTTTTTTGTGTTGCGGCGTGCCATGTTGATATATTTTCGTGGGCGCGGGCAGTTTTTCTAAGAACTGTTGCACTTCGTAGTTTGTTAAATATCATCCAGGTTTTTTTATGGAGGTTACAGGAGGGTTTCAGCCCTTAATTCGTTTGAGACTGTGCGCTTATATTTTTTGGGATGAATCGGTGCTTGGATTGTCTCTTTGATGGCGCTTGAAAATACGAGATGTTAGATTTACGCGTGCGGGTGTGTGTAGCAAGGTCAAATATGAATAACCTTGTTTTTTTTCTATGGCTCTTTCTAAGGAAACCTTACCTCTCACCTGGGCCACTTTTAATTAAACTTTAATGTATTAGAGAATGTATTAGGACTCCCCTCCCCTACAATGAATTAAACCGTACATGTAAGAATACATGAACAGCAGATCTACAGTATGTGTAGAAATCAAAAAACTAGGAACAAATAAGGGAAAATTCGAAATATACAATTGCATGCTGTGGATTTTAAAGGTAGACTGGCCATGTAGCTCGAATATTAAGCTACGAAAAGATCATATTTATATTAACCTTTGGTTATAATTCATCTCTGTAGGGGGCCGTGTGCCTTCTTTTTTTTGCCGTTAGAAGACATACTGGTAGATTAACTAAAAAAGATTAGAGGAAGGAACAAAGAAGCATAATTATGATTGGCTGACCCTGTAGCTAGAAGACATGCTGGTAGATAAACTAAAAGAAAAATTGAATAAGACTTTTATTATTCGCGAGCATGCAATTAAAAAACAACTAAGTATCAAAAATGTAAACTTTAAATCTTAATTATTTAAAGGTTGTTGACTGTATGCAGGATGAGGGAATTGAACCAAGTATGACAAATAATTTGGTTTTAAAAGTAGATTAACTCGAGATCAGTATTTAATTTATTTTTTTTTATTTAGTCAGGAAATAGTTTGAATATAGAAAGAGCGTGTGTGCCAAATATAAACTTTTTTGTAGATATAGATAAACACTCTTTATCTAAGCCTACACAAAGCTTAGTAAAACTAAGATATTACTGACACGTAATCATATAAAGAAACGGTTTGATATTATCATTGTGAATTGTGAAGGTCAATATTTTTTTAACATAATATTCCTTTTCTTAATTATTTATAATTAAATGCGTAATTATTAAGTGCACTTGAATCTAATAATACCAAAATTATTTATAAATTAAATTTTGCTGTCTTGTATAAATAACTTATATATCTACATCCAATCATAAAGCATTAAATGTATTTGTATTGTATGTTAAAAATCTGTAATATTATTCTTAGTAGGTAGTGAATTTAAGTATCTTTATATAGTATTATTTATTTATTTATTATGGATATTATATATATATATAGTAATATTTCCCCTTGAGGGTTTATAATCTCGGTGGTATATGAAGTTTTGGTTGAGTATATACTTAGTTGGGTTGTATAGGTTTATTAGTGATATAGTATATAGTGGTATATATATATATATATATATATATTTATTATTATATATATGGTTATATATAGTTTGTATATTTATTATAATATATATATATATATATATTGTAGTTGAGGGTTTCTTTCTGAGAGCTTTCAGAATGCTATATTGAGCCTTTTCTGTTTTACTACTCGTTTTCAGTTCTTGGAGAGTGTATTTTTTTTTTTTGTGTTAAGATATATTTCTCGAGAGTGATGATGCCTTAACAATCTAATTGTAGGTGGGGGGTAGACGGACTATGAGTTCAAAAATATTTTGATAGGAACTGCTTTACGTTTACGACTCCGTCAGTTTGTAGTTTTTTGTTTTATTGTTTTGTAAGCTAGATAGGGGAAATACCCTAAGGGTAAATCCGCGAAAAATGGCAGGGGTCGGGGTCTGGTTCTCTCGGAATTCCTTGTGTGACTGACAGGCGTTTTAGGACTCATTTCCCCCCTCCAGGGTTTTGAGGGTCTCTCGTATTATCCTCCGCTCTTTGGTAATTTTGGGGTGTCGCTGGCGTTCCGTTCCACTCTCCCTCCCCTACGGGTTTGGATATAAACGCCCTCCTCTGTCCCCGCGCGGCTCGGAGCCCCCGAATTTTTGTTTGTACATTGTGTTATTTATATAAGGCGAGTATACTGCTGATTCCCATAAGATTTGTAATTGTGTGTGTTGTATGATTTTGCGAGTATCTTATTTCTGGAGATATTCATTTTGAGAACAATATTTAACATATGAGTGTTGATTTTTTAAAAATTTATTTAAAAGATTTTTCGAGACTTTGATATATATGTCCGTTACCGAGCTGAGGCATGTGGCTTTCGGTTCTCTTGCCAATTTATAAAAAAAAAAAATCAAAACTGACGGAGTCGTAAAACCAAACTGTATTTATCAGTTGAGTGGTAGGATATGATCTTATATATATATCTATGTATTATATATATATATATTATTTAGTATATAATATATATAAGATTGAGGGAATATATATATATATGAGTATTTTATATATTATTAATATTTATATTATATATGATTTATTTTAGTGTAAGTGATAGTTTACGTATTCAGGGTATAGTTATAGTATAGTATGAGTATTAGTTAGTATTACAAAATCTTAAGACCTAGCGGGCTTGAACATTGTATCTAAAATGTATTTGAATTTAGTCAGCATAAGATTATTCTGCTGATGTGTCCGATTTTTTTGTTTTTTTTATTTTTTTCTGAGAGCGGATACCCGGTTATCCAACGAAAGGCACATTGCCGTCCCTCCAGGCAACAAAAAACTGCCTTTCAGGGCGTACTACGAGCTCAGCGATTGTGATATCCAACCTGCAGAGAGCCCGTGATACTTCGCCATGTGTCGATGTATAAGAACATATCCTTTTGGCGTGGGGACCACAAAAGACTCCTTTTTAGTCAGGTCTTTGGAATGAGGAGGAGCCCTGAGTTAAAGAGGTTGAGCGTTTTGGCTCACGACAAGGCTCTAGCAATGGGCCTGGGTGGGCTCGTAATAAGGGATTAGTTCTGATGCTCTGGGAATCTCCAGAATTCATTTAGTGGTGCACTGACGAGATCCCTCAAGTCAATATCCTAAGTAGATTAGTTTGTTGACTATTATTTGATATAAGTGATTTTATTATGTTAGTTTATTTTTTGTATTGGTTGTAGTAATAGTAGGTTGATTAGTGTATTATGGTGTATTTCATTTTGCAACTTGATAGTATCAAATCGTATGTGAAAACATCTGTGGTTTGTATCTATATTTAGTTTATGTATTTAGTTTTTTTTTATAGGTTATATTCATTGTTATGTGATATTGATATAGTATATATAGATTTTTAGGTAGTTAGTATATAGGTAGTATATGATATTATGGATTTATTATATATCTATATAGTGCCGTCTGATTACGAAAATATGTAATTCATTTTTATTAGAAAGTTAATTAATTATTTTGATTATTTTGCTTTGAAATATTTGTAATGGTGATGGTTTTGTATCTATAAAACATAGGCATATAATAATGCTCCTTATAAAAATGTACAACGGAATATTTGATAAATTGCACTGGT
The DNA here is from genome assembly GCA_015478945.1 of Trachelipus rathkii. NCBI lineage: Eukaryota > Metazoa > Arthropoda > Malacostraca > Isopoda > Trachelipodidae > Trachelipus > Trachelipus rathkii. The sequence continues at coordinate 22,337 of JABUQX010003503.1, read as the reverse complement.
TTTATTACAGAATGTGTGAAGGTTGTTTTTCCCGTTTAATAAATGTGCCATCGTCATACTTGTTGTGTTTAGTTGTTAATTATATGTCGAGAAAATATGTTTAATACCCTATAAAGACGGCTCTCAATGGTTAATGATAGGTTAGTGTTAGGCTTAGTTCTTTTGGTTAGTATTAGCAAAACGCTGCTGTCATATTATTGGGTGGTTTTATTATTATCTTGATTTATAATAGTTTGTTTTAAGGTATATTAGTGATAGATATTAGAGTTATTATGATGAATTGTTATTTATGATTTTTATATTATATATTTTTGTGTACTACGTTTGTTTTTGCTGAGTTTTTTGTAGGTGTGTTATGTTATTTACCGTAATTTTGTTCAGTTAGGTTTTTTATTAATATATTTATGATATTGTATAGTAGGTATATATATATTTATTTAGTATGTGTAGTATATTATTTATAAAAATGATTATATTTATATTATAGCCAAATTAATCTTATTTTGGAGTAAGGTTTTAATTTTAATTTTAACATATAAAACATTTTTCAATTTTTCTTAAAATGCTAAGCATTATTTATAAGGTTAGTATCATAATTGAAAAAATGATTACAGCACATGTTGAATTTGGTCACATTTTCATTAAAATGATGCTCGTTCCTTTATCTCATTGACTTTGGTAGGAGGGAATGAGAACAGCAACATACATACATACATACATACATTCATTCATTCATTCATTCATTCATTCATACATTACATATTGCATACATTACAGTCCTATAAATAGAGATATATACTTCGAGATTTAACTTTTAATTTTAATTTTTTTAATTATTAGTTTAATTTATTTTTTATTACATAGTTTTAGTGTTTTAGTTTATTTATTTTCATACTTAGTTTTAGTTTAGTTATAAGTACTTAGGGTTTATTTCTTAATTTTTAGCGTAAATAATGTTGAAAATCATGTAGAGAATTTGTTGTGCTTTTGAGAAGTAACTTTATATCATCGAGTATCGACGTTAGAGAATAGCGATTTATTCTTTTGATAATAACAATAATAATAATAATAATAATAATAATAATAATAATAATAATAATAATAATAATAATAATGGGAAAAATGTTTCGTGAGCATTCTTGATCATGACAATTTGTCTATGACAATTTTATCATTAAATCTACCTCCTATTATTATTATTTGTTTCTTTTCGACTTAGGTCATGTTCTCCTTCTTAACTATTCTGTTTCCGGTGCATGCTGCGCACCCAACCCCCAATCTGTGTGGATACGTGGGGAGGATAAAGAAAGAAAGATAATTAATTATTATTATCCCCCTCACGAAGGTGGCCTCGTTGTCGTCGAGAGGGGGCACAGACACTTTGTGTCTGCAAAGAGCCCCTTTCATTTTTTTTCCTGTTTACTCCTCTCCCTTACTATTATTATTATTTTTTTTTTTTTTTTATTGTCGTATTTTTTTTATTGTTGTTGCTAATCTTGTTGTTTTGCCGTTATTGTTGTTATAATTTTCAGTTATTTTTATTATTGTTAATTTTAATCTTATGTTAGTCTTATTATTGTTCCTATTATTTTCTTCTTTATATTGTACTTTTTGTATACTATTCATTTTCCCGTCACTTCCCCATTTTGTTTCCCTTTTCCTCCTTTTTTTGTACGTACTACCCTACGTATTCCTGTTCTCTTATGGGAGTCGCTCCTGCTTCATCCTTGTTCCTGGTAGCTATCGGGCTGCTGTCTCTGTGCGTTTCTTGTGCCCATCTAGCCTTCCTCCCCTGTGGGTGAGTAAAGTCAAAACCGGTGTTCTCGCTTTTTGTAGGGCACCCAAACCAGGGGACCCGAACCTTGGCTAACCACTGAAGCCCAAGATTATATACACCCAAGTGCGGGACAGCCCCTGTCCCGCACCTTGGTGTATATAATCTTGGGTTTTGCGTCTTATGCGTGTGGTTCACGGCTACTATTTTGCCAGATTAGGGACTGGACGCAGAGTTCGGGGGAGCTTTTCCGAGGGGTGGAGTTTCGAGGAGGAAGTATATAGCTCTGGGCGTGTGATTGGCGCAGTTTCCGCGGTCACGCTTTCATGACGTTTATTGTTTATATTCATCTTTCGTTTTATTGTTTTTGTGCTTATTTATTGAGATGTAGCTGTTTCGGGAGTATTTACTTTTATGAAATTGAAAATTAAAAATTTGGTTCTAAGGAAAGGCGAACCTCACCATCTGTCGGGCTCCCAACCTTACCGCTCCCTGGCCATCAGTCGACCCAGGATCAATAGGGGCCTTGACTCCCTTGTCGCTGAACTTTTTGGCTCTTTTGTCACAACCACTAGTCCTACACAGCAATTCCACCGCTGGGGGTCCGCCTTCTCGACCGGAAAAGGTTGTAACGACCTCTCCTTATCCACATTCGACTCGAATTACGCACCAGACATCCCAGAAGTCCTCGTGCCAGTGGGGTCCTCCTCCGGGGGTTCCGGGTTTTGCGTCTTATCCTCTCTATTTTTATTTAAGTTCCGCTACGTCCCAACCATTGACGGCTAGTAGCCACCTTCTCAGCTACGCTTTGGAGACAGCTCTCCATACTCGTGAGGTCCAGGTGACACCAATGAGGAATGGTTCCCTTCTTGTCCGTACCGCCATTACGCAGAGCCATTTACTGGCTTCTCTCTCTCTCTCTCTCTCCCGTTTGGGGGAAATTTCTTTTATCTCCAAACCTGACGATGTCCGTAATACATCGAAAGGTATCATATACCCTCCGGAATTCTGTTAGGATACAACGGACGATATCCTTGATCATCTCCAACGTCGGAATATGCCGATCACAAATGTCTATCGGTTCCCCCCTCCCTCACAGAGAGAATCCATTGTTACCAAACCCTCGCCTCCTTACCTTCAGTGTGCCATTCCCTCCAACCAAAGTTAAACTAGGCTTTACTAGGCACACGGTCCGAACTTTCATCCCCTTCCCGATAAGGTGTTTCAAGTCTCTTAAATTTTTCCACCCCAAAAATACTGTAAATCCCCACAAACCATATGTGTACAATGTGGGCGTTCTCTCCATACCACTTGTAATAACTCTCCTTGTTGTCCCAACTGCAAAGGTCCACATTCCAGCTCGTTTGTCGACTGTTCCCTCTTTACTTTGGAGAAGAAAATCTTAGAGCAGTGGGCTCTTCACAAATTGGATCGTCGTGAGGCGACGCTCCTAGCAAAGGAAAAATTGTTTCATCTTCCCATTTCATTTGCTCAGGCGGCTGCGGGTCCCACTAGCAATACACCCCGCTCCGTGTCGTACGTTTGTATAGTCCTACAGGCTTGAATTCACCCATTCTTTCTACCGACTCGAATTTTGACTCACCTGTGTTGGAGGTTCCTGTTCTTTAGCACGACTGTCCTACACAGTCTGCTCCAGGAATAAGCTGCCCCCTGCATCACCCGCCATGACCCGCGTTCATTCTAGACGTAGGTACCCTGAACAGACGTTTTTGACCCGTGGAGATGTCTCGCTGACATCCACGTACCTACTAGGGTCACACACTCAATGCCGCCCGTACCACCTTCGCTGGAATAGCTCTCCTTTACATCTACCGCGCAGAGTATTTCTTATGGTCCCAATGAGAAACGTATTTCCCGTAAGAGATCAGCACCGGTCTTCCCCGGGCAATTTTCGAGTCCATCCTCTCATGACAATGGATCTTCTACCCCACGACTAACCTATTCCTTTCAACATCGGGCTTTCGACTTTTTGAAGTCTACTTCCACACCATCTTAGGCTCCCACGGTTTCTTCAAAACGGGGCCAGTTGTTTTCGCCAATGATCCGCCTCAGCCTTCTCATAATTATTTAACGGACGTTACCGTGGCCATCTACACCGTTTCCGCTTATTCTAGTAATTCTAAATTTTGTCCAGATTCCTGTATGAATATTACAGTTGATTCATGTTTTTCTGACCTTTCCCACTCCGGGGACGGGTGGAGACCCGTAGGATGTGTCGGTTACTGTTATCACAGGTATCGCTCCCCAAACCAACACTTGTACCTTACCTTCGGAGGTACCAACGTCCCTCCGGATAACAGTCTTTCACTCTCTCCGGATTTTGCTGTCTCTGAGCGCGACACCAGGGAGGAGGATAAAGAGATTGTCAGCCGCCTTGGCTCGGCCCTCTCTCCTTCTTCACTGGAACATTTATCTCCCACCGACGCTGTTCGGTGTCAGGGGTAGCCCCACTCCTCCATTTGAGGGCACTGGTATCCCCAACACGGTGAGCCACGATCTTGCTTCCTCTGTGACTCCTGTTGCCTTTAGATTGATGGATTCAACATTGGTGGATGTGGATTCCTCCCTGGCCCGTATGTTTGGAGACGTATCTGTTGTGACTGTTGGATCAACTTCTAGTATGCCTCCCCGAAACCGTCCCATATCCCTTCTTTGGAACCTTCCCCTTTTCCCCTGGATTCGAGACGCCTTCGGGTGGGGAACGGCGGATTCCCCGTACCCGCCGAGGTAAGGATGTGCAACCCTCTGATGATATTCAACCTATCACCATCAAAATTTCTGACAGATCTGTTGAATAGTTATCGCATTTCCCACTATGGCTAAATTCTTACAATGGAATTTCCGCAGCTACTATTCTAACTTCGAAGAGTTAGCCTGACTTATTGAATTTCACCATGCAAAGGCTAACTGCCTTCAAGAGATTCAGCTTCGTGGCCGGCATTTTCGGCATCCTTCAGGATAGAGGGACCCTCTTGTGTCTGCCCATCTTGAGCATGATGTGAGTGGGGGAGCGACGGTTATCTTCCATGAGTCTGTCCCTTTTACTTCCCTACCTCTCCAAACTCACTTAAATGCTGTAGTGGCACGTATCCACCTGAACCCTTCCTTGACGCTGTGTTCACTTTATCTTGCTCCTAGCTGTCTATACATCAAGGAGGATTTTGTCAATCTGTTTATGCAGCTTCCACAACCTCCTTGTTTTGGGAGATCTTAACATACGCCATCCGCTTTAGGAGATCGTCTTACATCTCCGAACTCTGAGTGGCTGCTTGAATGTCTGCAGCAGTTCTCTCTGGGATGTTTGAACGCTTTGTTGGTCGTTCTTCTACTTGCGTGTATATCTCCTTCTGCTCCATTTCCATCATAGGCACCTTTCTATGGGAGTGGTCATCTTTCCTCTGTGGGAGGGAACCATTATCCAATTTTTGTCACATCCTTCAGCTCTACCCATTCGCAGTCCTCTTATTCGACACAGATATGACCGCGCAGACTGGACTTTGCTTTGGCAGGCTACGGAAATGCCTTTCCTCCGCGCGCTTGACACTTTTCCGACGTCTTTTGCGGCTTTCAAGTTTTCCAAACTACTATTCTTGGAGCTGCTGAGACTAGTATTCCTCGCTCACAGCAGTGTCATCGTTCTTGTACAGCGTGGTTTTCTTGGGAGTATGTGCAGGCCAATCGAGAAAACGAAAACTTTATAGATCCTACAAACTGTTGCATCCCAGTCAAATCTGATCTTATTTAAGGCCTCAGCTGCTTGATCTCGTCGTATTAACAGAAGGATCAGGAGGCAATACCTTCGTATTTACTTCTCTACCGTCGACTCATCCACTCCTTTGCTTTCCGACAAGGTTCGGAAATTCTTCGGCACTCACACATTGATCTCCCAATCATTCTTAAACACGGCCCAGGCGTGGTCAGCGCACCGAGTGCGATTGCAGACGAATTGGGGTACCACTTTGAAACTTGCTCCAGTGAGTCAAGATACAAGGACCATTCCGTTCTGATCGCTTGTTGTCCCCCCCCCCCCTTAACGATGATCCTCCTTATAACCACCTTTTACGGAGGCGAAATTACGGGAGGACCTCTGGGTGTGCAAGGATGGAGGGCTGGGGCCGGATGACGTCTCATCAGATAATACGCCACATTCGTCTGCCTCAGCTTTTCTTCTCGCCTTGTACAACCGCATCTGTGTGGAGAATATTTTTCCACCCGTTTGGCAAACGGCGCACATCGTTCCCATTCCCAAACTGGGAAAAGACCTGAATTTGACGACTTACAATCGCCCTATTGCGTTGACATGCCACACATGCAAATTGATGGAAAAAAATGATTGCCAACAGCCTTCTCCCAAATCTGGAAAAAAATGCGGGCTTTCTCTCCTCTCCAGTTTGGTTTTAGAAAGCACCGCTCTACTCTCGACCCGCTTCTTCGCTTAGAACATGGCATTCGAGATCGCTTAGATCATGACATTCGAGAAGCCTTTTCAAGCAACAAACAAGTCTTGGCGGTTTTCTTTGACCTCGAGAAGGCGTATGATTCCACATGGAGATTGGGTGTTCCTTCAAAAGATTCATTCCCTGGGCCTGCGTGGTCAGCTTCCCCCTTTCTCCAGAACCTGACCAACAGATCCTTTCAGGTACGCTACAACTCTGTGTTCTCCAGAGTATTTCTCATGGAAGAGGGAGTGCCGCAGGATAGTGTCCTCAGTGTGATCCTCCTCGCACTGTGACTCAGTGACGTGCTGTCCAATATCTTATCCCCAGTCCTATGCTCCCTTTATGTGAATGACCTGGCAATATACGTCACTGGAGCCAGGCTCTCATACATGGTGCGCCATCTGCAACTGACCATTGAAAAACTTTCCACTTAAGTGCGATGCAAGAGGCTTTTTGTTCTCCACGCATAAAACTAAGGCTGTTTTTTTTCCGCCGGATAAACCGACAGGGTGGCCGAGAAGAACCTCTTCCATCGTTAATTCTTTACGGCTCACCGTTACATTCGAACCGCTGGTTAGGTTTTTGGGCATGATTTTTGATGTACAACTGTCATATCTTCCACATACCCAGCAACTGAAAACCAGCTGTCACCGACCACTGAATCTTCTTCGTCACCTTACTTCTACCACCTGGGATGCTATCAGAAGGATTTAGCTCAGGCTTTATATCGCATTGGTGATTGATATCAAGGTTGGACTATGGATGTACCATATATGGTCAGAATTCTCGCTCTTACTTACGCCTCCTAGACTTCGTCCAAAATGAGAGTCTCTCGTTATTGCGACGGGTTCTTTCCGTTCTTCGCCTAAGGAGAGCCTGGAGGTAGAGGCTGGCGTTATGCTTGTATCTGAGAATGGAACACCTCATGTGCTCCTTATACCTCCAACTAGGAACTTCTACATTTCAATTCTGATTTCCATCCTTGATATGGTGGCATTTGCATCAGTGGTGGCTGGTGTATTTGAATACCTCCGGATTCCACTTCGAGCTGTTTTCCCATATTCGTATAATCATTGCACCGATCCATAGTTACATCCATCCCACCCACCCAAGGTATGCACAAAGATGTGGTCATTGTCTAAGTCTGATCACCCTTCCCTCAATGCCGTCTTCACCTCCCACCAGGCGAGTCACGTTGACTCGCTAGCTGTCTTTTACTTAGATGGCTAATCCAAGCAAAAACCACTTAACGTGATGGTTTGGTTCAGTTGATATTTTATTTTGTAGGTTTTTTTTGTGTAGGGGAGCTAATGACTATTTATTTTCACTTTGTACCGCATTTTTCTGACTCTTTTGTGTTCGTATCCATCCCCACCATTTTTATTTCATTTTTATATTTCCTGTCCGCATTCTGTCCCATACTATGCCTTCATGCACCTGTATCTTTACGGAAAAGCTGATCGCACTGCTTATTTCATTTGTCTCCGGCGTGCGACTTGCTCTATATCTTACTTAATCTCTCCTCTCTTTTCTTTGTGACGATTTTCGTATCAGGGTAGTATATTTTTGATTATTCTTTGAGTTGCGATTTGCGTGAGTGGTGTCTACTTTCTATCGTGTTCTATGGTGTGGTTGCAGTTGAGGATTTTTTTTGATGACTTTGCTGAATTTTATCGTATATACTGTGATTCGATGTTTTCATTACGTTTTGGGGGTGATCTATTTTTTCTGTTTTGTTATTTAATGGATTATGTTATGTTTAGGTCTGAGTTTGTGGTGGTATTCGTTATTTTTTTTATTAATGTGTATTTACTATTTTTGTCTTTTTTAGTGTTTGTTTTCTTCTGTCTGGTGTAGTTTTGTATTTTGTTTACACTTGCATTTCTGCATAGCAAAAGAGTCAGTATGTCCTTCATGGGTTTGTGTCCTGGTAATGGCTTCTCCTCTTGTGATGTAGGTCCTATTTGGCATGTTTAGAGCTGTCATGGTGTGTGGGAAAATTTTGACATGAGGGTATCTATCTTTTGTGTTTTCTGCCGAATTGGATTGAGTGTTTTTTTGTGTGTTATGTGATTGAGTTCTTTATCTGGGGCTTTTTGTTTTAGTTAGGAGAATTTAAGGTTTTTTTGGATGTCACTCGTTGTATTGTTTTAAGTTGTTCGGTCATGGGGGGGTTCTTTTTCTGGGAGCTAGGAATGGGTGAGAAATTTTTGAGGTGAATTTTCTAGTAGTGATTATCCGTTTTTGTTGTTTTTGTTAAATGTTTATTCTTTTTTTAATTTGTTGTTCATATAATTGTTTTTATATTTTATTTGGGTTGTTTGGTGTCTGATGGGTGGAGTGTAATGTAACATAGATCGGTGTCATGTGGACAAGAACGCACTATTTATTATGATTTTTTTTATTGTGGTATCTGAACTATCATTTTGATTCTTGGATGTTTAGATTCTTTTAGTAGATGTGTAGGTAATCTTTCATCTTTACATTGATATGATGGGATTTTATGGTGACTGATGGGGACGGAGGTATATTGGATGAGATTTTATCGAGATCGGGGTAATGGTTGGTGGTTTTTTTTTTTCTTTTTTTTTTGGAGAGTGTTATGTTTTTTACAGATTTGTGTCATTGTTTACTTTTATTCTACTATGGTCTGTTTAGAAGATTAGAGCTGTGTTATAATTGTTGTTTCTGTTAGTTGTAGTTTGTCAGATTTTTTAGTGCTACAGTTTAGTCTAATGATGGTGAGATCTGGAAGTTTTTTTATTTATTCTTTTGTTATTTTTATAATTTAATTTATTTATGTTTTTTTTGATTTTTTTTATTAGATTATTTAGTAACGGATTTTATGAAAAATTTAAGCTAATACGAGTTTAAGTATTTATTGTATGTAATTAATTTTTTGTGTTGTTTGCTTATTGTGCTTTAATGACTCTCGAGGGAGAGATTCTGTGTATGTGTGTGTTTATTAGGTTCATATGGTTGCGGGGTGTCTTTTGTAGTTTCTTTTTATTAAGGAAACGTACAGTTTTGGTTTTGATTTACCTGTTTGATGGTGTCTTTGCGGTCGTGTATAGTATTATTTCCTTTTTATAGGTTTCCATTGGACTGTAGTGATAGAAGTGTACTGGTCATAGAGAACGTCTGTAAGCTGTTCCCATTCTAGATGTATCATACTTGATTAGCGGTGATAGTACTGAGTTGGGAACTTTTGTCTTTTTTTTACATACTTTCACAACCCGACACTTACTACGCCTCTGCAGTCGAGACTATATGTAGGGGTTATATGAATTATTTAATAATGATTTTTTTTTATTTTTCTCATGTGGTTTAGACTTAGAGCATCTCAATGGCAGTCTATTCTTGTTGTTTGGTTAGTTGTTATTTAATGTTTTTTTGTTGTTTTTATGGGTGTTTTGTTTGTTTTATGGATAGTTTGTTGAAAACTCTGAGATATAGGTTTTTATTTGTATTGTTGTAGCGTGGTGGTGTAAGTTTATTTTTCTTGAGATTAAATGATTTAGGGAGCTGTGATGGTTTGGATATAAGGGTTTTCTTATTCTGCTGGTTCGTTTTTCTTGGATTGTGGTTTTATGATAGAGTGGGTTGGGAGAAGTATTAATGTGCTTTAGGTGTTATTTGTCGTGTGTGGTGGTGGTTGGCATATCGGAAACCTTTGACATATTATACATATCTCGGCTTTGTTTTTTATGATTTTTTGATTACGTTTTTAGTATTTTTTGTTTTTTAGGTCTTTTTGATTTTGTTTTTGATGAGTTTTTTGTTAAATGCACAATATTATGTCAATATATTTTTATTTTTTAATTGTTTGGTGCGTATTTGTGGTTGATTGAGATAGTAGATGGTGTGAAGATATATTGGTTGCAGTATATTTAATTTATTTTTATAATATAATTATATAATTTATTTAATCTGGCTATTATGTTTTGGTCCCTGTGATTCGTAGCTGTATGTTTTATGTATGTGTTTTGTATAAATTATGGATGTTTTGTATTGGTCGCTTGTGTTGAGTTGTTAGATTTTTTTTTGTTTGCTGATAGCATACACTTCTTTATGTTATCTTTATACTCTCTTTGTACGGGAGGTTCTGATTTTTTGGAGATTTGTTGTCTTAGGTAATGGGGTGTTTGGGTACAATGGAAAGTACTTTTTGTCAATGGCGGGAGTTTCTGTAATTAGTGTTTAATTCGTGAGTTGTGTGCAGACTTGAGATTTGAGGTGAGAGAAGTTGCTTGTTTCTTCTGACGCTTGTATCTTAATGTGGTATTTCTATTTCTATTCTATACGAGACATATTCAATACTCTTAGAGTTCTTTAGTGGCAATTTTTAAGACTTTTCTGAAGTTCGGACTTGACTTTATAGTTATTGGTGAGTTGTGCAAAGTCATATTTCTTAGTTTATGTTAAAATTTTGTGGTGATTGTGGATTTATTTTTTTTTTGATGATGTATTTTTATTTAGAGCGTTTAGTGGTATTGAGTTCAGTTTTTATTTGTTGTTCTGATTCTGTAGCATTGATGTTGTGTGATATTATAGGTTTTCTACTTTCTAATGTATTTAGTATCTACTCTTGTTCGGACTTTTCCTGGTATTTGATTATTTATTTTTTTTTCTGGTGGTTTTTAGACTATAGGGTCAAAAATGGCTCACCCTCACTTTGGTTTGTTTCCTTGCTTTTTAATACTGTGATATGTATCTCGTGTTATCTTGGTGGGTTTGATGTTTCTGACCAGGTTTTGCCTGGGGATTTTTGGCTGGTCACTCTGATTGGGCCCATAGTATATTTTGGGCTTGATTGGGTAACTAGATTTCTTACCATACTAGAGGTTAGAGTTGTTTTGTGGTATTTGTTCAATATCTTAAAGATCCCTGAAGTTGTAGCCGAGTCTTGCTTTGACTGTGATTATTTTGAGACTATTCTTGGAATTTGTCTGCAGCGTCGTGTTAGATGGTATTGTTTATGGATGGTGTTTTTATTCTAGGTGTATTAGTGCTTTAGAATCGTTACCACTGTATTTGTTGATTAAGGGTCTATGAGTATAGGTGTAGCTTGTTTCCTGCTGATCGAACGTTTTCCCTTGAGATTCCTTAGAAGTGGTCCCGGGTTTTAGTTAGGGAGAATAGATTTCCATAGTTGGTATTAGTTTTCATCGGTTTTTCTATCCATGTAATTAATGCAGTAATTTACTGGTAGATCTCCGACCCGTGCTTCATCCTGTTTGGCCATTCAACCTTGTGTAGAATTTTTTTTCGGCTTAGCTTTTTTTTTCTTGTTTTATTTATATTGGATTGTATTGGAGTTAGGAGTGGATTCCTCCATTTAATATCGTAGAAGAGCAAATATTTCTGATGAAGAGATTCAAGCCCAAGGCAGAGAACTATTATATAACTTTGCAGCAGATAAATTTCGGGACGAAGACTTAAATTTATGTGATTATTTAGAAGTTTCACCAAGGTTCCATATTGACGTTCCATTTCCTTATGTCTAGGTGCAGTCCGTAGTGTTAATTTCACTAGTATAGCCACTTCACAGTGAGTAGTGTCTTCCCCTGTACAGGAACTCCAAAAAGAATATTATTATTATTATTATTATTATTATATTATTATTATTATTATTAATTATTATTATTATTATTATTATTAATTTCATTATTATTATTATTATTTAGTAATAGCAATGATGTTTGTATGCTGGGCTCCAAATCCTCTGCCTTTTATTTAATAAATTAGTTTTCGTTAGTAAATTCTACTTTTTTTCTGATATCTAAACAAATCAGTAGTTTTTTTTATCTGCAAATGCCCATGATCATACCCATACCCGATACCCCAGATTTCTGAATTGTAAGCGAAACGTACATTAATTAGCACGTGATTAATAGATTGAAAATAGTAAAAATCATACGTAATTGTACCAAACCCATTTGGCATTTTAGTGTAAATGTTTTTTTGAAATTTCTTATTGATATTTAAGAGTAATCTTTGTAACCTTCGTGATTATTATTATTATAAAGAGAGATATGAAATAAGAGTACAAAAAGGGAGAGAATGACTTTGAAATATGAGAACCTCTTGGAGAGAATGACTTGAAAATGAGAGTAAAGTCAATTTTGAACTCTGCAGAAATGTGCTTTTAAAAGCTCTTGGCATGAATAATGAATATAGTGAAAAAAAAATGAAGTGGATAGAGAGAGAGAAGAGAGGAGAGAGGAGAGAGAGTGAGAGAGAGAGCGAGAGAGAGAAGTAGAGGGAGATAGAGAGATCGAGAGAGGGAGAGAGAGAGAGAGAGAGAGAGGAGAGGAGAGAGAGAGAGAGATGAGAGAGAGATGAGAGAGAGAGAGAGAGAGACGGAGAGGAGAGAGAGAGAGAGAGAGAGGAGAGAGACGGGAGGAGAGAGAGACACTGAGAGAGAGAGAGAGGAGAGGAGATAGAGGAGAGAGAGAGAAGAGAAGAGAGAGGAGAGAGAGTGGAGGAGAGAGAAGGAGAGAGGGAGAGAGAGAGCGAGAGAGAGAAGAGCAGAGAGACGAGAGAGAGAGAGAGTAGAAAAGAAAGAGAAAAGAGGAAGAAAGTAGAAAGAGAAAGAGAAAGGAGGAAAAGAGGAGAAGAGAGAAGAGAAAGAGGAAAAGAGGAGAGAGAGAGGAGAGGAGAGAGAAAGAGAGGATGAGAGAGAGAGAGAAGAGAGAGAGAGAAATTTAGGAGGAGGGTAGAGTACTGCTGTTTGGCAAATTTTTTAATTTTGTTATTAATTGATATGCGCAAATATATATATATATATATAATATATTTATATATATTAGGTATATATATATATAATATATATATTAAGTATATTATTATATATATATTATAAGGTATATATATATATATATATATATATATATATATGATATATAGTATAATATATATATATATAATTATTATATATAATATATATGATAGCTATATTTCATTTTCAATAGCATTAGTAATGGTCAGAATAAGAAACTGAAAATAGTAGCAAATTAAATACTGAGAGATCTAAAAGTAATATATTCTACTTTATAATAATATATATATATTAATTATAATATATATATATATATATATATAATATTATATTATAATATTATATATATATATATATAATATATATATATATATATATATATATATATATACACCCGATATAGTATATATAATGTATATATATATATATATATATATATATATATATATATATATATATATAATAATATATATATATATATATATATATATATATATATATATATCATATATATATTGATAAATATATTTATATTAATATATAATACGGGTTATATATATATATATGTATATATATTAATTATATATATACTATAATATATATATATAATATATAGTACTATATATAGGACATATATATATATTAAAACATTCTTTTTATATTTTTTTTATTTATTCCTTTCTATTATTATTATTATTATTATTATTATTATTATTATTATTATTATTATTTTTATTTTTATTATTATTATTATTATCCTACATTATTTACGTTGTTTACCTGTTTTCATCCCTTTTTCCAATTTTACGAATATAAGTACATATTTGCATGCTCCTGTGGGTACATCCCCTTTTTCCGTCACCCTTCTGGTTGTCTGTGTTTGCACTGGCTACGGGCACTTCCCATTCTACGTTCCCCTTGGCTAAGGGTATAGTTTATAAATTGGTCCCTTTCGCCTTTGACTAGTCCGCCTATTCCAGGTGATCCAAACCTTGTCTCACCAATGTGAAGGCTGCCCTGCACCTAGGTGAATAATCTTGAGCTTTGCTTTTCGTTCCGTATGGTGCACGGGTAACATCTGGAGACCGGGTGCGGTGTTCCAGGGAGCAAAGTCGAGGCCACAACCACAGCCCACTGTTAAGGTGTGAGGTTTTGTGCTCGGACCCAGTGTGAGCGGATTTGTACACTGCTCTTATATGGTTTTATTTTTATTTTTTTCGGTTTATTTTGTTTTGCAGTTAAGTGTTTATTATTGTTTTTGTGCTCATTTATTGCAGGGTAGTTTACCTTCCGTCGGGATTCCCACCTGACCCTCCCCTGGCGCATCTAAGCCAGGTTCCTACAGAGGCTTCGAGACTACTAGATGAATTTACCCACAATATCCATTGTGCGGTTAATTTCTTGAATTCCCACCCTTCACCTGTGAGGAGCTTAACTGTGTCACAGCGCCACGTTTCCTAGTGAATTCTTCCACTGGAACTAAACGATTCTCCTCGGAGGCGTCTTCGTTTCTCTAAGGTACCTTTTTCCATGTGTACAGATGGTCATCTGGGAACCTTGTCTGAGGTGGATTTTCCGCCCAATTTCTATTTTCGGTCTACCATGTCTACACCCTTGACAAAATATAGTAATATCAAATGAGTGAAAGACTAGAAAATGTCCTTCATACCAGTGAACCTACCTCGACCATTATGAGGAATGGTTCCATTTTAGTTAAGGGGACAACACGAACGCAAAGCTCTGTTCTCTCTAACTTAGGGGAATACCCCCTTCCCCTGCCAATTTTGCCACAATCATATCCATCAGTCCATCCACCATCTCTTTGCTGACTGTCCTAACTTAATCGCCATCGGTTGTCGTTTCTTTCCCGCAGACTGGCTCACATTCTTGCTGCGTCACATACTTTCGATAGCAACGCAGTCTTCTCTTTTATTCACGAATTGGGAATACTTTATCTGATTTGAGTGTCCATATCTTTCCAATAATTTGCTAATTCACCCCGTTTTGGTCTAGACACAGTCCCCCGAGTTGATTCAACCGAATCTGGCAGCTTCTGTGCAAGTCGACTGTGCTTTGTTCATCTACTCAATATATAATATATATAAAGAGTAGGGATATATATATATATATATATATATATAGGTATATATATATAAGAGTATATATATATATATATATATATGGCGGCGGTATATATATTGCCCTCCTCCACTCCTTACACTAGTATTTAACTTATCAAATGCCGTATATTTCAAAGCCCTTCTTTTCTTTCCCATATTTTCTAATGGTCTATCTATATCTCTTAAACTCTCTTCCTCCAGCACAGAAGTTTCTCATCTATTAGTGGCTGGGTTTGGGTCCTGCAACTACTTGTGTATATCCTAGAAATGCCCATGCATGTCTCGATCTCACGGCATGTTTGAGCACCCTACCCCAGTTATAAAGGTGAAATATATATATATATGTATATAGTTATATATATATATATATATATATATATATATACATATATATATATATATATATATATATCATATATATATATATATATATATATATATATATATATATATATATATATATATATATTTATGTATATATATATATATTTAGTAGTTATATATATATATATTGCTATATATATATATATATATATATATATATATATATAAAGATATATATGAGAGGAGTATATATATATATATATATATATATATATATATATATATATATATATATATATATATATATATATATATATATATATATATATTAATTAATTACTAAGTTTAACTCGTATTACCTTTAAGAAAGGGTTATGAATACCCTTCTAATGTAACAATTCTTTTATTCATATAATTTGAACTAATTTTAAGCCACTTTTCTACCTCCTGATTTTTTATTAGCAAAATAGTTTCTTTTTTTTCTTTTTTTTTGTAAGATTAGTAGTGTATAATTGAGAGGGTCTTAACCTTATTTACCCACCACCCAAAATCGACTAGATCATCAACTTTGCGACCCATGAACCTATTAATGAAATTTAAAATACTGGTTTAATGATTTAAATCAGTATTTTAATTATTATTATTATTCGTCATTAGTCATTACACAGAGTGGAACTAATTTTTATTCTTTAAATTGGTCAAACCAGTGACCCTCCCTAGTGGGGTAGGGTAGGGTGGGGTGGGTTGTTAGAGTTATTAGGTTATATATATATATATATATATATATATATATATATATATATGTTATATATATATATATATATATATATATATATATATATATATATATATATATATATATATATATATATGGGAAAAGTAGGAAAAATAACACGTTTTTATTGTTACTAACTTACTATACCCAAACTCTTCAGTCTGTACAGATTGTTTATGTTTACACGTGTTAAATACGAAGGTTAAAAATTTAAAATTAAAAAAAAAAAGAAATTAATAAATTTTTCCTGAAAAACTATGGCGACCAATAGGTTAAGAGCCTCTTAATTCACCTTAGTTATAATAATGGTTAATATTATACATATTACTCATTAATAATAATACAATATTATTATTATTATTATTATTATTATTATTATTATTATTATTATTATTATTATTATTATTATTATTATTATTATTATTATTATTATTATTATTATTATTAAGGTATTGTGAATTTTTTAATTTAGTAATGATAACAGTTGCATTATCGAGATTATTTACTTTTTGGGTTAAATTTTACTAGTCATATATTTTTAATCGTTTTGGTTAATAAAGCAATGGTGGTTCTTGAACTTGTAGTATTGAAATAGCAAAAACAATTTTGTGAGCGTGTTTATCCAATTCTTAATTAAAATTACTTTTACAGATTTTAGTTTGTTTTCCCAAAGTTGTAGTGCTTTGTGTTTTTGAATAGTTTTGCTCAAAGCTTTTATTAATTAATAATGAATGGGAAATTATAAATTTTCTTAGTTACGGATATAGCATCAAACATGTCAGTACGATTGAAAAATCTAATAAGGACAATGAAGATGAGGAACAGGAAACTGGTAAATGTCATACTGATTTTATTGTATGTCTAAACGAAGAAGTAATAGTTGTTTTCAGAATAAACTTGATAAAACTATGAAAAGACTATGTTCCGATGAGGTTATAGAGTTCATACTTTAGAGTTAGCAAATCTTATAAGCAAGGCGAGACAAATAGCAAAAGCAGGACGTACTTCAAAATTAATGGAGGTTCTAAAGTGTCAAGCTGGAAAAGTGGCAATCTTAGATAAAGAGAGAAGATGGGGAAGTACATGTCTTATGCTCGAAAGGCTTCTTCAACTAAAAGACTATATTAGTATGATTGCTGCTGGTACTTCTGAAATTTCTCTCTCCAATAGTCAGTAGGAACAAATCGAAACCCTCAAAGAATTATTTAAACACCCATACTTTACAGCAAAATATTCTCAATCAGAAGAGTTGACTGCATAAAAATTTTTATAAAGAAGGGATTTTATCAAATGACTTAGAAAAATTCCATGGAAAGAAGGAAAAGAA
This sequence comes from Trachelipus rathkii, assembly GCA_015478945.1. Lineage (NCBI taxonomy): Eukaryota > Metazoa > Arthropoda > Malacostraca > Isopoda > Trachelipodidae > Trachelipus > Trachelipus rathkii. The sequence goes on along the minus strand of JABUQX010003503.1, from coordinate 4,776 downwards.
TGTTAACTGAAAACGTAAAATATTTTCTTTGTCGTGCATCTTTGTTGATCCACAAGTTCAGAATCTTCCTCAGATCTGAAGATCTGATATTAAAAAGCTAAGATCTTTGTGACCTAGGACTTAAAATGAATAGCACTATCGAACAGAAATCAGGGTAGGAGTTCAGATAGTTCAGCAGCTTGAGGAATCCTCCTTTGTGGTATCTTGTCTAAGTGAAGAAGTAAAAATTTTTGACAAAACAATGGACCAATTTGGAGCATGCAGGTAAAAGGATTGAAAGAAGACAATCTACTCATTAAAAGACCTTCAACCTAAAATTCTTACAAAATACAAAGTAGAAATTCCATAAGTACGGTGACAGAAATAATAAAACGGACTGGAAACTTCAAAGCTAACAGTTAAAGAGGCTATCCTTAAATTTCAAGATGCGGCATACACGATTACAGCTTGCCTCCTAGTCAAGTGAATGTTGAGAGCTAATTTCATTTTTTTTAAAAATAATAAAATCAGATCTAAGGACATCGTTAAAGGAGGATTTATTGAAGAAGTTTTATTTTTAAGGAACAATTGTTTTGAATAGATTTATATTACATATGCTCAGGCAGTTCAAAAGAGAAATTATTTTTAAAAATTTAGAAAGAAAGTATTATAATTTTTTTTTTTTGAATAAAATTATATTACATATTCCAGGCAGCTCATAGTTCAAAGAGGAATTATTTTAAACTTTAGTATGAAACTTGAAAATATACTTCTGCTTAAGTGAAAAAAACTTTTGGCCAAAAATTACATTACGATGTAAATAGGTTACAGGCAGTTCATATCGTCTTCAAAGAGGAATTATATTAAAATTAGGAAGAAAGTAAATTATTCTTTTTCTATATTTCTTTAAAAATCTTGAATATAAAATATTTTCTAAGTTTTTAATTTTAAGGAGAGACTTCATAGCAAAATCTCAACTATTCCAAACCGATAGAAGTAAATGTTTTTTGATGAACAACTATGATATCTTTAATTTATGAAAAATAGTAAACGAAAAACTTTTTGTTTAAGAACAGTTTTAGGGTGAGGATTTTTTTTTTTTTTTGAATTTCCACAAAAACTGCCCTAAAATCTTTAATTTTTAAGATATTTAAATTTTTTTTGCATTCAAAATACTCTAATTTAGTGTAGTAATAAATTTTAGTTAGACACCTATTTGAAAATTTGTTTTTTAAAATTTTTTTTTACAATCTCTGAAAAGTACTTTCAAAATTTTTAACAGAGAATAGTCAACCATGGCTGACACCACCTTACGTTCTACCAAAACATTTAATATGAACGTCAGTTTGTTTACACGTTTATATGTGAGCTTGGTACCAAATTTGAAGAAAATAAATCTGTTCGTTTTTTTTTAATGATTTTTTTTATATCTCATGTAAGGAAAAAAATGAAATGCTAGAAAAACACAAATAAACATTTGGAAAATTTTTCATTTTTTAGACTGCAAATAAAATCTTTATTCTAATGATATTTATCTTTTATACCTAGCAGTAGAAGGAGTATATATATATATATATATATATAGTTAGTATATATATATATATATATATATATATATATATATATATATATATATATATATATATAGAAGGAAAAACCCCACATATACTAAGTTTATAAAATTTAATAAATTTAATAAATTTAGTAAAATTTAATTAGTTCTTTAAGTAATCTTAATTCTGACACGTTTATGTCCTGCCATATATATATATATATATATATATATATATATATATATATATATATATATATATATATATATATATATATATATATATAGAGTATATATATATATATATATATATATATAGTATATATATATATATATATATATATATATATATATATAGCATATATAGATATATATATATATACATATATATATATATATATATATAGTAATATATATATATATATATATACATATGTAGTTATATATATATATTAAAGATATATATATATATATATATATATATATATATAAGAGTTATATATATATATATATATATATATATATATATATATATAGGTTCCAAGCAACCCCTTCTATTGATTTAAATAAGAACAGTTTCAAAGCTAATAATAGGTCTAATTTATGATATGAAAACTGTTCCGAGATGTCTTCTTTTTTTGAGAGGCGGATCGGACTAGTAAGTAGTAAAGCCTCCTGTACATTGTCTAACGGCGACGCTTTTGTCGATGGTTCGTGTCCTGGCGAGTGAAATTTTTTCTATCTTGAAAGTTATTGCAAATTTTTCGCTACGAGCATGTGTTGTGCGCATGTCTTCGATCCTGACTTTGGTCGGCTGCTCCTGTAACCCATGAGCACCCCTGAAAAATGCCGTGTAGCCCCAGAGGGGGTTCCAACCACCCTTCTGTGGATTTAAATATGCAGCGAGTTTCAAAGCAGTGATATCGAAGCAGGAGATTGGAAAAATCTTCCGAGATGCCTTTCTTTTTGGGAGGCGCATCGGGACTAGTGGTAGAGCTCTCCTGTACATTGTCTAACGGCGACGCTGTTGTCAATGGTTCGAGTCCTGGCGAAAGTGAAATTTTTTTCGCCTTTATTATTGCAAATTTGTCGCAACAAGCATATTGTGCGCATGTTTGCAGGCTCCTTGACTTTTTGGGTCGGTTGCTCCTGTAGCATGAACAATCTCCTGAAGAATGCCGTAGCCCCAGCAGGGTTCCAACCATCCTTCTGTGGATTTAAATAAGTATTGAGTTTCAAAGCAGTGATATCGAAGCATGATATTTAAAAACGAGATGCCTTCTTTTTCTGGAGAGGTGGATCGGACCAGTAGTAGAGCCACCTCTAGCATTGTTCAACTTTGCGCCGCATCGTCAATGGTCTGCGTCCGTCGCGAATGAAATCTTTTTCTGCCTTTATTATTGCAAATTGACGCAACAAGCAATCTTGTGTAAGTGCATTTCTGGCGTTCTTTTTGACCTTGGTCGGTTGCTCCTGTAACCCAGAACACCCTGAAGAATGCCGTGTAGCCCCCAGCAGAGATTCCAATCACCCTTCTGTGAATTTAAGCAAGTGTCGAGTTTCAAAGCAGTGATATTGAAGCAGGAGATTTGAAAACCGAGATGCGTTCTTTTTCTAGGGAGGCGGATCGAACTAGTGGTAGAGCCTCCTGTATATTGTCTAACGGCGACGCTGTTGTCGATAGTTCGAGTCCTGGCGCGAGCAAATTTTTTTTTCGTCTTATTGCAAATTTGTCGTAAGAAGCATGCTGTGCGCCTGTTGGCGTTCTTGACCTTGGTCGGTTGGTCCTGTTACCCATGAGCACCTCTGAATGTCGTGTAGCCCCAGAAGGGGTTCCAACCATCCTTCTGTGGAGCCTAAGGCACGAGCTAGCAGTGAAATCGAAGCAGGAAACAAAAACTGTAACGAAATACCTTTTTTTTCAAATGGATCTGACTAGTGGCTTTTATCCTCTTGTACAATGTCTAACAGCGACGCTTTTGTCGATGGTTTGAGTCCTGGCGTGAGTAAAAATTTCTTCGTCTTATAAATGCAAATTGTCGCAAATGCGTTGTGCCCATATCGGTACTGATTCTTGGTTGGCTGCTCCCGTAACACGGGAGAAACTAGCAGAAATGCCGTTTAGCCCCAGCAGGGGTTCCGAACCACCATTCTATGGATTTGAATAAATACTGAGTTTCAGCAGTGGTATCGAAAAGCAAGAAATTTGAAAACTTCTGAGATGCTTCTTTTTCTGGGAGGTGGATCGCAATAGTGGTAGAGCCTCCTGTACATTTTGTCTAAGGGCGACGCTGTTGTCGATGTTCGAGTCCTGGCGCGAGTGAAATTTTTCTTCGTCTTATTATTGCAAATTTATCGCAACAAGTATGTTGTGCCCATGTCGGCGTTCCTTGACTTTGGTCGGTTGCTCCTCTAACCCAGGAGCACCCCAGAAGAATGCCGTATAGCCCAGCAGGGTTCCAACCACCCTTCTATGGATTTAAATAAGTATCGAGTTTCAAAGCAGTGATATCGAAGCAGGAAACTTAAAAACTGTAAAGAGATACCTTATCTTTTTTGTGGTGTCGGATCGGACTAGTGGTGGAACTTCCTGTACATTGTCTAACGGTGACGCTGTTGTTGACGGTTAGAGTCCTGGCGCGAGTAAAATTTTTCTTCGTCTTATTATTGCATATTTATCGAAACAAGAATGATGTTCCCATGTCAGCGTGACCTGATTTGGTTGGTTGCCCTGCAACACGGGAGCAATCTAGTGAATGCTGTGTAGCCACGTAGGGGGTTACACCCTTCTATGGATTTAAATAAGTACCGTTTCAAAAGCAGTGATATCGAAGCAGTGAGACTTGAAAATTGTTCCGAGATACCTTCTTTTTGGAGTGGCAGATCGGACTAGTGGTAGAGCCTCCTGTACATTGTCTAACGGCGACGCTGTTGTCGATGATGGTTCGAGTCCTGGCTCGAGTGAAATTTTTCTTCGTCTTATTACAAATTTATCACAATGGGTTATCTTGTATATGGCGTGGCTTGACTTGGTTGGTTGCCTCCTGTAACCCAGGAGCAACCCATCAAAATGCCATGTAGCCTCAGCAGGTGTTTTCTATATCTATACTTTATATCTGTACCTCTTATTCAAGACCATAGTCTCACTGATTATACATGAAGCGGCGCACGAAAAATGCGAGCGTTTCACGATAAATGCGAAAACGGTTAAACACCCAAATTGATCCAAATCCAGCTGGCCAATG
>JABUQX010003502.1:25000-46760 GCA_015478945.1 Trachelipus rathkii | reverse complement strand
TTAAAAATTAAAAGAATGTCTTAATAGTAATTAAAAATTCTGATTATATAGTCATGAGGCTAATTCTATAATATTAATAAAAGCTGATTATATTAGCATGAGGCTAATTCTTTGATTAAAATCAGAGAATTTTAAAAAGTTCTTAACATTAGAATAAACAATTCTGATTACTTTCTTATTATCTTAATTCTTAAAAATGAAATTCCTTTCCGTATTTTATTTTGTTCTTTTAATAAACCTAAAAAATATTTAATATTAAAAATGTGAATAATAAAATATATTACATAAAAAGAAAATCGTAATAAGTTTTAGTTTAGATTTTTCGATTTTTATGATTTTTTAGGTTAAAAGAGAATAACCGACCCCTGGGGGCAAAAAAATAAAAAACTTTTTTGTAATGCGTAACGAACGTACGAATAACTAGAAAATATCGTAATACTTATACTAAAAAGATTTTGGAATAGAAAAAGTTGTTAAAAATGTTGTATTTTGTGTAATATATTGTAATAGGAAACTTAATTTAAATTATTATTTACAAAAAAATAAAACATACAAAGTTTACAGAGATCTTATCTCTTACGTAGGAGGCAAATAGTAGAGCCTTTTTCCTCTTCTAGTCATCTCTTTAATGGCAAAACAACTTGAGGTCTCTGTAACTCTGCTTCGCTTTCTCTTTCTGTTGTTTCTTTAGTTTTTGGTGGTAGAGATGGAAGAGATTTGTGCCTCCTATTGTCTTGTTCGGCTCCTGTAACGCTCTGTTCCAACCATCCTCGGACCGTCTGAACTTGCTTGGTGAAGGTCTATACGACGGATTTTTCTATCATCTCTTGTGCTCTTCAGTATTGACTCCAAATCCATAAGTTCTTCTGCCGAGGGTGTACCACATCATTCTTTTGGGAAGTTTCCAGGAGAACTTGGCACATTTTCCCCTACAGTTTCTTCTGCAAGTGGTGTTACCAAAGTATCTTCTCTTTTTTACTGTCTGCAATGACAGGCTGCTTCCTCATGTTCAGGAACTGTCCACAAATATATTGAATCATTCCTTGTATCTGATTGGTGAAGTGACTGGTTCTATAATACGCTCTTACTTGAGTTCTTATTTGGGGAGTAGAATTCAATAATTCACTTCCTTGAGGAGTATCAGGTTTTACTTGGTTACAAGAAGTTTGTGTTTCTACAGGATTCTGCTGTTCTTGTGTTGAATCTTCTGGTAGAATGTTTTGTTCGTCATAAAAATTAGGGGGAATCAAAGAAGAAGTGGTTGGAGATTCTTGATCATCTATCTGTGGTCGACTCTTTCAGGTTCCACTCTTGTTAGTTCTTTCTGTATATTTTTTTGGGGAAATCTTATGTTCTTTGAATAGCATCAGGATTCCAATTTCATCATTATCAAAAGAAAAAATGAGATTCTGTAATCGTTTTCTACTGGAATATTTTTGACATTATACATATAGAGAGATATGTTTTTGTTGAATTTAAACATGAAAGCATAAGTTTATTTTGGCTCTTTATTGATTACAATAAAAAGGACTCCTCCAAATCATTTTGTTATAATATTATAGACTCTTGTTCTGGTTCTTTACGCTATTTACAAAAACATATCGCCCACTTTAATTCCTTTTGTTGTGGCATGGTTTGTGTTTGCTGTTCCATGAGCTTAAATTGTTTACTTTCTCTAAGCTAAGTCTCTATATTGCTTCCATTCTTTCCACTACGACATTAACCTCATCTGAAATAATTTTGGGACCTTTTCAGATTTATTTGAAATTAGACATAGTCTCGCATCTCGTAGGGAAGTCTCTTTATGTATCCATGTAGGACAAAATGTGGAGGATGATCCTATTGATCGATTATACGATGTATTAAATTGCCGTATATTATAGAGCAAAAGATAGTATTGGACCAATCTGCATGATTGTACATTTTAACTCATAATGACGGAGGAAATTTTCTATATCCGCATTTCAATCTTTCAACTACCTATTTTTGACTTTCGCGCTTCTCGCTCAGCGGTAGAATATTAACTTTCTTATCCTCCCAAGCTTGTACATAGCTCTTTGAAGGCAACTGAAGTAAATTCTGGGGCATTGTCGGAAGCTAGAATTTTTCTGGACTCGAATGCCGACATATTACTCTTTCTTGTACAAGCTTGAGCAAATTTCTGTACTTAGTTCTATGATGTTTACAGGCGACTGAACTCGCGAAATAACGAGTTTCAAATACATCTCGGAATTTACAAGAATGTGTTTTGGCACCTGAATATGGAACATGTGGGAAGTTTTCCTATACTATTCACGTGTACTCTAGAAAACGAGTATAAGGAAGAGGCCATTTGTTTATTCAGTTTTTGGAGGCCTAGGACCTTTAACTTTAGCACAAGATACGCACTGGGAACAGTACTCCTTTACTAACTTTCAGATGAGGAAAACGTATCTTTCTCTAACTCGCTTTTCAGTCCTTTGCTGTCCTCCATTGCCCACTTCCAAGTGAAGAATGGGCAAATATGTCGATCACTGAATTAGATCCATGATATCTGGGACCTTGTATTACGTAAGGTTTCCTTTTCTGGTTGCGTAGTACCAATACTTTTCTTATTGGGAAAATATGTGGATAAGTAGTATTGAGGGTTTTCTTTAGCCCCTTTACCAATTCTTTTAATCTAGGGCAATTTTCTTGTCCCTATTGAAGTTCTTTCGTTAAAAATAAATCTTTCTTGGTAGCATCGGTTTCCTTTCTCCTTTAAAGAAATAAACGTTTGGAGCTTTCGCTGGATGTCTACTCCAACATAATCAGGGGGTTGTTGTTTTTTTTCCTGTCTATAAATTTTAAAGTTGGTTTGAAAAAACTATTAACAAATAATTGATAAAGTAAGCTAAGTCCCGTTTGTTGCTTGTTTCGAAAGTTTTCTTCGAGACGTTCATTATTTTGTCATATGTTGATGGCATATACAAATAAATAATCAGTTTAAAACTTCTGAAGTGAGATGTAGAGGAGAGGAGGAGCAACTATTTTCATTAATATGGTAATTTATATTACTGTTTCCTAACACTTTTTTTTTTATTTCGAGTGGCTTTTTCCTTTGCCGTCATCTGCAATGATTTAAAGAAACTCCGTCTATTCCGGTTAGTCACATGCGTCCTGTACCTATGAAAAATGGCCTTGGACTAATCTGGAAAAGTTAACTTTGGAGGTTGAAAAAACCAATTTTCTTCTTTTGAAGAGTTTGATCAAGGAAAAGGGTTGCTATCTTCCATTCTACATCAGCTTAACATTCTTTTTTTTAGTTATATAATGGCTTTCGCAATTACGTGCAAAAATCACTAATTAAAAGCGGAAAATGCAGAAAAAATGCCTAATAAACGGTATTGTGTTCCTCTAAACCACTTGGGCTTTGGAGGGACCGAAACTCTTCATCGATTCTATCTTCGCTGGATCTGGTGAAATTTCCGTCTCTTCTATCTAAATCCTAAAGTATAGTTACTGAGGTCTGTAGGAAAATGACCCATTTGGTCAATTTAATCTCAATTGTTTTTTCTCTAAATGCAGTAAAAAACTTTCTTTAAAGTTTTCAATTTCCCTATTATTATTCTTTTTCCCATTATTAAGAATCATCTTAAAATGACATTGAGCGATAGGTCCTAATAAATGGTTTAACGCGACTTGCATCGTTCTAGCATAGGTACTAGGGGCATTCGCATTGCCAATAATATCTGGTTGGGCAGAATAATCCTGTTCCTTCGTACGGAAAATGTTCATTAATTTCTGTAGTTTCCTCCTCGGGATCGAGGGAATGGTACGCGAGGTCGATCAAAGTCACAGCTAGTAAAAATTGTACTGCCTCCTAGGGCGAGAATATTTCGTCTATTGAGGGCAATGGGTACACATCTGGGACGCTGAAGAGAGTTCTAAAGTTTAACGATAGGTCTATAACAGACCTTGCGGTTAGTTGATAAATATTAAAGTTTTGAGCAAAGAACACCCTAAAGCAGAGAGCTAATAGTGTGTTGCGAGCGGAGAAAACAAGCCTGGAATGATAGTCCCTTGGTTCAATGCTTCATCTGATAAAAAGTGGGGTATCTTATGTCTTCCATAATAGCCGAGTGTGGGAGACGATAGGCGGTTTTCTAAGACATGAATCTTGAGAGCACTGGCGAGTAAGTTTCTACTTTCAAAACCTGTCTGTAAGGGACATAACAGGAACCTTTTCTTCGGGGTCGTCTAATATGCAATGATGCGTGCCTTAATAATTCCAATATAATAGTCCAAAGTTCTCTAATTGTCCAGGTTTTCTGCTAAATAGCTATATTTTAATCACATTGATTCGAAATTTTCTGTTATAATTTTCCTGGTATGCATTTTTTTCAACTGTTTATCTGACAGATTTTCTGAGCAGGTTACTTTACAAGTAGATCCTATTTGCTTACTTTCGATACGCTGTAGCACACTCGTAGCAGTAATATTTATTAACTTCTTTAATACTCATTAGCATTTGTTGTAGAAAAAGATGACAATAAATCGATAACAAAAAGTACAATATCAATGCAAGCAAGGTAAAGATTGGTTTTGTCAACATAAAATTAAAATATAAACATACAAGATAACATTATCATTAATAATATATAAAAAACATATAATAGGAGACACACAAAGAGTTTGCAAAAATATATAATGGCCATAGGAAAAAGCAAAAGGTGATATAATAATAAAACAATTCATTCCTTATAAAAGTCAAAATCTAACTTTATATTAACCCTCTTTATGTAGTGTATCAGCTTGAGGGCAAGGATGCCATTGTTCTATCTCTCTGAATAACATTGAAACTTCTATTTCTTCATCTGCTATAAGGTCCTTCCTCTACTGGAGGAAGTTGTGAATTTTTCTATTGTTCATACTATGCCCAGGAAACGAGAGGGACATATAGATTTGGTTTATTTCTTATTTCTTATCTTTGTAGGCTTTTCCAATGAGTGCCTTTCTTAATTATTCTTTTGCTAGTTGCTTTTTAATCAAACTGGAGCCTTTATAGCTATCAATCTCTTGATAGATAGGCTTTTCAATTGAGCCTCTCTATATTAATTAATCATCTTGTTGTCAGGCTTTTCAATTGAGCCTAATACGATATAATTACTGGTTATAGACATGTTTATTCACTGTAAATAATAGTTTAATTTAAACTTATTATTCACATTAGAATTATAAATTATTTTATCTTTCGTAGTTATCTTTTCATCTTGATTCATGAGGAAAGTAACTTCCTAATTTGGCAAGATTTTAACTTTTATTTCAGTTCTCCTCTTCTTAAGATTTAAATGTGACTCGAATTAACCTTATTGTTGATAGGTAGGTTAGCTAAAGATTGTGTACCTAATAAATTCCATTCAAGCCCAGTGCTTCCCGTTTTGACACACTAAAAAGGGGGTGACTGGGTAATACTGTGGTGTAGCTCAATAGTAGATAAACTTCTCCTCCCAATACATGTATTACAGCAGAATTATCTAAAAATCATGAATTCAAATCCCAGATAACGTTTTGAAACACTTCACGCCACTTCAACGCTCTCACGTAAATGTTCTATCAGAAAAAAAAAATACTCATATTGATAACTTAAAAAATTAGATAAATCTGTGTATAAATGGGTGAATAAAGGGTGGCGGTGGGGGGTGGGGGATGGTGGCGGTGGCGTGGTGCCAGTGAGTAGGGCGCGGGAGGCGGTGAGAGATGGTACGGCGTACGAAGAGACGCGGAGAGGGTGGGCGGGGTGGCTTGTTGCGGTGTGGTCGGGGGCGGGGGTGGGGAGGTAGGGAAAAGGGGGGCGGGAAGGGGTGGGGGGTGGCGGGGGTGAGGGGTGTTGGCGGCTTTTTTGGACGTGTGGGTGGCGGTTGTGTGGGGGAGTCGGGGTGGGCGTGCGGGTGGGGGATAAGGGGGAGGGGATGAGGGGGGTGGAGGAGTAGAGGAGGTGGGGAGGGGAGGAAGGCGGGGTGGGTGGGGGGGGTGGTGAGGAGTGGAGGGGAGGAGGGTGGGTGGGGGGGAGGTGGGGGAGGAGTGAGGGAACGGAGGGTGCGTGAAGAGTGCTGGGTGAAATGTTTGTGTAGCTTTGTGGAGAGGAAAGAGAGGAGGAGGAGTGGCGGGCAAGGATGTTGGTGGGGGGAGGTGTGAGGAAGAGAAGGAGAAAGAAGGAGAGAGGGGAGAAGAAGGAAGAGGGAGAGAGAGAGAGTAAGAGGAGAGAGGAAAGAAAAGAGAGAGAGAAGAAAGTAAGAAAAAAACGCTGGAGGGAAGGGAGGGAGTAAAGGACAGGTCTTGGAAAGTGTTACGAAAGGATAGTGGTAAAGGTCGAACGGGGGTCGAGGGTTTGATGGTAGTTGGATTGAGGGAAGTGGCGTGAGAGGAGAGGGGGGGGGGGTGTGTGGCTGGGGCGTGGTGGGGGTGGTGTTTGATTGCAGGGGGCCGAGGGGAAGAGAGTGTAATGAGGGGGGAGGGGGGGGGTGGTGGGGGAGGGGTGGGGAGGGAGGAGGGGGGAGGGAGTGGTAGAGGGTGGCGGGTGGGGGAGTTGCTGAGGTGCGATGGGGGCGGTGGCGGAGGGGAGGCAGTGGGTGGGGGTTGGGGAGGGGTGGGTGGCGGTTAAGAGGGCCCGGATGGAGGGACTAGGGGGGGGTGGTGGGGGGCGGTTGGTGGGGGAGGGTGGCGTGGGGAGAGGGAGGGAAGGAAGGAAGGGCAGAGGAGAGGGGCGAGGGGGCGGAGAAGAGTAGAGGAAGAAAGGGAGGGGAGGGGGGGGGCGGGGATGAGAGAGAGGAGAGGGGGGATTGGGGAGGTGGGTGGTGGGAGGGGGGTGGGAGGTGGCGTGGTGAAGGGAGGGGTGGGTGGGTGGGGTGGGGTGGGGTGGGGGGCGCGGGGGGTAGGGGGTGGGAGTGGGGGAGCTGAGGTGGAGAGGGGGCGGGGGCCGGGGGAAGGGGGGGGGGGGTGGGGTGGGGGGGGGGGCGGGGGGCCGGGGGGGGGCGCTGGGGGGGGGGGGGGGGAGGGGGGAGTAGGAGGGTGCGGGGGTGGCGCAGTGGGGCGGGGGTGCGGGGGGGGGGGGGGGGAAGGGTAGGGGGGGCGGGGGGGTGAGGGTGGGGGGGAGGTAGTGGGGGGGTGGTGGGGGGGTGTGGAGGGGGGGTGAGGGAGGGTTGGGGGGGGTGAGGGTGGGTTGAGGGTAAGCGGGGGTATAGAGTATGGAAGGAGGAAGGTATAGTAGTGGTAGTGGGGGGGGTGGATAGGAGGTGGTAGAGGCGAGTATGATTATATATAGAGTGGTATATTGGGGAGGGTGTAGTAGTGAAAGTATGGAGGTGAGGTATGGGTATATATAGTATGGGGGCGGTAACCGGGTGAGGTGTGGGTGTCGGGTAGGGTTGGTGGGGTGGGGGGTTGATTAGGTGTGGTAGGTAGGGATGGGAGGTGGGAGGTAAAGGGGGGTGGTAGTGGCGGTGGTAGGTAGGGGTGATGGGGAGTGTGGGAGGGGTGAGGAAGTAGTGTGTGTGGGTGGGGAGTAGAGTTTGGAGTGGATATCATAAATGGGTGGGACTAGGTAGGTTCGGATGAAAAAAAAAAACCGTTCGTGTAAAAAAAAAAAACACCGTTTTTGCTGAATAAAATATTTGTTTCTATCGTAACATTTTATACAACAATTAGCGGGCGTTTTTTACTTCTTGTTTTTTATACTTTATTTGGCACACTATAGCCAGGTCTTGAAGCAAGCATTACGGTCTATCTTTAAAAATACAGTTAATACCAATGGTGTAATCATAGGAAGTATCCCAAATATCTTAAGGATAGGAGTTAGTGATGCACTCTACATTAAGTTATTAGTGTCTATTGAGCAGATATACTTACATTTCACATCTGACCATCTTGATTTTAATGTATGATTATATTATATATATTATATAATTCATGTTATTTATTATCTATTTATTTATTATTAATAATTATTATTTATGGAATACCATAGTGAATATATGAAACTCATATCGAATATCTCTTACGGCTCCAACTCCATTAGCACGATATTTCGTATTGGGGTATAGATACTTCGCGCTGAACTTGGCCGTGAATGCATCCGTCGGGCGGTGTTCTTTCCCAATACCTCTTTGGCATCGCTTGTTTTTGTGTCGGACCCGCACAATTGTATACCCTCGGTCCTCACGTTTTACCTCGCCGCTTCTCGTTTGTTGAAGTAAGAGTAATAAAATAGAATACATTATTTATGAATCATAATCTCCGAGTTCAATCCCTTGGACTATAATACTAGCCGCTTTAAGAGACAGTTTAAATCTACTTGTTTTCTCTATTTTGTATTGTTGCAGCTTTTAATTATATATCAAACAGGTTGTGCTTCCTAAATCTAGTAGGCTATGAACTAATTTCAACCTCGTTCTGACCTTTCAATGGGAATTAAAAATATTGACAAAAAAATAATGACATCCCATTTTTGGGGGTCTAATTCCTTACACCAAAGAAGCTGGATGTTACTAAAACACCTCTTTCTCTTTTAAGCTTGAAGTATTTTCTTTAACTACTGTTCTATTTACCTTTTTCATTAAATCTTTGCCGTTATTAAAATTTTCCTCTCTTGCAGAGAGGTCTGGCTTGTAAATCAAACTGTCCAAATCTCTTCATTTCATCTTTCAGCTCCAGATATTTTCTTTCTAATGTTTCTGGATTCAGCTTTGATGATTTGTAATCGAAATGAACTCTGGTTGTCTTCTTAGGACTCTTACCTTGATAGCTACCCTCATTCTTTGAGTAAGAGTTTGTCTTTCTGGTATTGTATTTGAATCATTCTTTATCTCGACTTTTCGAGCTTAACCCCAGTATCAAAGTCATTGGGTATTGTATGGTATTACCATGTTATTTTCATTTTCTTTAGGGATCCACACAGGGGCATTCTTACAATTAGACGTCGAACCCCTTGCATGGAATTTCCAACATACTCTGCAATATGTTGTATTCCAACCACAGTTTCAGGAATGATGACCCTAGAGATTCACATTTCAGACAATAGTCCATTGACTCTTATATTTCTTTATTGAAGATTTTATCTTTAATCATATTCCTTTATTTTAAGTTCTTATATTGGAGAAGATATTATAGGGTTGTTACCTTTTTACCTGAAGATTTAGAAAGTATTTCTTTTTATTTACAATGCCATGTTCTGTTCCCTCATGGAAGGGTTATACATAGTTCTTTCTTTCTAATCTCATTGTTTATTATTGTTTATTGTTCTCTGTATAGAATACTCTAGCTGAATTTCTTCTATCTTGTTCAGCTCTATGGTTAATCTATGTTAGTATATTTAGGAAACAAGCATCATCCTTCTTCTATCTGACTGAGTTTCTCTCTCAAAATTTCTTTTACGAATACTTAAGTCAGGATTAAAAACTTTTATAAACTTATTTCTCGAAGTCGCTTATGGTCTCTGAGGTCTTCCATACTCTCTAAAATCGAAAAACATATTTTAAAGATAATTTATCTCTGTTTGAGAAGTAAATCTAAGTGAAGTTTTACGGATATCGATATGAAGTTTATCTCTGATAATTCCCATCAAGAGATTTCTTCAAGTCCAACATTGAATTCTCAGTACAGAGTTTAAATGTGTTCTTCTTTCGTAATTTCATTACTATTTTCAATAAACAGAAGATTGTCTCAGCTTTTTTCTGGCTTGAGAAATATTTATTTTAATTGATAATCAAGAAGTCTACTAGGGTTCTTGCACTTAGAAATAAGACTGTTATTCATTTTGAGATTAATATATTGACGCGGGCCTCTGAAGTGTTGGATAAATCAGATAGAGATTGTAGTCTTGGCAAAGTCTATTTTCTGTCTTTCAGTTTTTTGTAAGGCCTAACGTGCGTATCTTTCTTTTAACGTAGTTAGGTTAACCTCATAATTTAATCCCTTACCCAAGCTTGTGTCTTAGGTATTCTTCTCATATAAGTTATTTACGTTCTTTAAGGTTAAATAAACTGGAAATGGTAGGGACAGTAAACGAAGACTATTTGATACATTATCCTCCATAAGGGGGTCCATATGGATATGGATTGTATCCAGGTTGCATTGTTGGAAGGGGTTGTTGCCAGCCTTTGAGAGGTGGCTGCACATATACTTAATAGATTATTTTAAAATATTTGGGATACACTTCGGATTCTGGGGTTGTCCTCCATATAGAGTTTTCACTTGTGATTTGTCTGACCCAAGTTTTCGTGCTAAATTCATCTTCTGGTATGTTTAATTATTTCTGTTACGGCCAATTCCAGGAAGGATAAGTTTTCTTTTTATTTTGAAAAAGGGGAGATAGCTCTCTCAAATACTTTTTAAAAATGTATATTGAAAGTATTGTCCAAAACACTTGTCTTTTGGAGCACCTTTGGTTTTTCTTTATATTTCTGTTACTTTCCTGGTTGATACCAATCCCATGCTGTTTAATAATGATTTTGGGTGTTTTTAATTGGACATTGTAATTCAATTGTTAGAAGGAAGTGTAAATAAATATACTGGAGGAAGTCCCATCTCCTTTTGGGTGGGTTCCCTTATCTTGGGTTTTCCTCAGTATTCTCTTCTATATGTTGTTCATCTGTTTAGTCTTCATTTTCTGTTATTGTCATGTTCGTATTCTCTTTATTATATATCTTCATGTAGTTCTCATTATCCATGTTTCATCCATGTTCTCTTGATTGAGTCTTATTATTCTGAGTCTTTATTATCTCCTTCAGGTCCTCCTGAAGCTCCATTTAGGGTCAACTGGTCGGCTATAGCCCTTTGAACCAGATGGCAGAGAATGAAAAACAATGTAGAAAATATACAAAGTGTTCTCCTAGAGCTGTACGATAGATACATGTATTAAACTATTATTAATTCAAGTTAACAATTTATAAGGTTCTGAATTATTAAACAATATCCTTATTTGTAATTGTTAAAGACACTATAATTGTTTCTTTAGACACCATAGTTTATAAATTATTTTTCAAATTTATCAAAAAGATAAAAACTGTAGTTCAAATATTATCATGCAAAAAATTTTTATTGTTCCAATAATATTTATAACATGTCTTGTTTGGGCTCAAACTTTAAATATCTAACAGTATTAACTCCTAATTAATTAATTGAATATTTTTTTCAGATTTCAATTATTTAAACACTATTATATTAGTTAATATCACTAATTTAAACTGCAAATCACTTTAGTTATTCACATTATTATTAAAATTTATCAAGATTTCTTAATTTATAAAATTATTTTATCACTGGGGTTGCGATTCAATTATCTTCTATTAGTTCTCAAAGATAAAAAAATAATTTTCTTTCAAAACAATTATTTAAAAATAGAGATCAAAGTGTTTCAATTTGATAATTCTTATTTAATTAGTTTTCTGTTTAACTTGATAATTAAGAAACAAACTATCCCCAGTTTACCATTCGAAATATGTTCTTAAAATCCATTCCTCTACAGGTCAAACTCTAGAAGCATTCATTCCTCTATAGGCAAAGATTTCTGACTTTTCTTTCAACACAACCTCATCCATTCTCTTCCAACTTGTTCTATGCTCTTCTATAAAATTAATTTTTCTTGTCTTTGTAATCAATTGACTTTTATAAATTTCTGTATATTTCAAAAAGTTTCTTTGAGTTATTACTTTATATTGTGATATAACCTTTATCTAATAGTTTTACTTGCCAGTCAATTAAAAGTATTTTCAAAAATGTTTTAGGTCCTCAATAAAACGAAAGGATGAGTTTACTGCATCTTCATATAAATTATGTTACTTTAGATATATAAGTTATATCAGTATTTGGATCATTATTGGAGATTCCAAACAAGTTCTGTGTGGGTTTTATGCCAGTCATTGAAATAAACATTTCTGTTATTTCTTAGGTCAAAGAAATTATTTAATTTCTTTTTATATATTTATATTGCGCTCAAAATATTAACTCAACTTTCTGTTAGTATATTTTTTAGTCTAACTAGGACTCGTTTTCTTAATTTTCTTGTATTCAATATACATAATTTTCTAATGTTATAGATCAAAATAACGTAATTTTCTGTGGTCAATTAGGGCAATTTCTGTGTCTGTGACCTTTTTTGACCTTTTTCTGGCCTTTTGACCTTTTTCTGACTTTTTACCTTTTCTGACCTTTTGGTCTTGAGAATCTATTCTCTTAAAAAGGTGACCTTTTTTGGTGACCTTTTTTGGTTCATCGGGATGGTCAAGTGGTCCTTATGTCTTAGTTGGACCTTTGGGTTTCTATAAGCGTCTTTACTAACTTTAAAACTTTTATATTCGTTAAATCACCAAAACTGTAATAACACAAAAAACACGATTATTTTTAAAAATCACTAAAAAAGAAAAAAAAACACTTTGGCGTTTTTTTAGCCACACTAAAAAAAACGAATATTCGAATGTTTTTCAATAATTTTCTACAGGTAAAAGGTCATTTTCCGTTTGACCTTACGATTTTCAAAATTTTTTAACCTGTTATACTCTATTGCGTATAGATAGTATATAATAATAAGTAATATATAACAAAAAATTATTCTTGTTCAATAAAAAAATTCAATAAAGTAATAGTAAAAATATACAGTCCTATATATAATATATAATATACTATATATAATATATATTATATATATATATATATAATATAATTCCTATATATATTATATATATATATATATATATATTATATATTATATATAATATATATAGTATATATATATATATATTATACTGTTGTAGTTTCGAGGTGCTGCTGTTGTCTGTGCGTAGTGTTTCAGTGCAGACGCGGATATGTATAAAATTCGGTCATTGGACAAGTTTTTCAAATTTCGTCCGTCCTTTGTGAATGACACTTCTCCTTATTGGCACTTCCGCATTTCAGTGCCGTTTCCCAATTTTTATTACTTTCCTGGAATCTCCGATATGCTAACTCAGTTACTTTACTATTTTCAATTCAAGCTCCCCTTACGTTGAATGAGAACTATTACTAGTTGACGATTTGTTCTGATTCTGATTTATGAACTCACCTCAATCTACAAATGTATATCGAACGTTTCTACGAACACCTGTTTCGATCTATCTTTATGTCTAAATATCCTTATGCATCTCTGTTCTTTTTTTAAGAATTTCTCTCAATCTATCTTTAAGCTTATAATTACGTTTAACTATGTCAATGTTTATCTATCATTTTACCAAGTCTATTCTCTAAATCCACTGATATAAATTAGAAGAGAAAAAAAATTATATTAACTTACTTTTAATTATTGATTTTAAAGGTTGAAAAGACCTTATCATGCCACATTCTTTTAAAAAATCTTCCCACTGGAACAATACATAAAAAAGAATACAATCAAATAATTATTTATATATTAGTTTTTTCATAACTTTGCTTTAAAAAAAAACAAAATAAAACTTAAACAATACAAATAAAATCAATGTTCTATCCAAATTTTCAAAATCCTTTTTAAAATCTTTTTAAATCTACTTGTGTGTCTATCTACATTTTAAAAAAAGATCTTCAATTTTTCTTTTTTTATCAACTATTATTTCTTCTATTTATTTATTATTAAAAAAATATTAAATAAAAAAAACTAAATGGCCTTTTTTATCTTTTCTAATGGCCCTTTTTTTATGGTGAATTTTTCTGTCACCTTGTTAAAGCTTTTCTTGTAGCTTTTTATTTTCTTTATGACAGAAAGCTTGTTTTAAAACAATATTTTGTGTATTTCTAATTTCAAAGAAAAACAAATATTTAAACTTAAACAATCACAATGAATTAAAGATTAAGAGCGACAAATAATATAACATATACACTTGCATATAATTCCTATTCTAGGTTATTTATTTTTAGTTGTGTTACTCTTGTAAAAAATATTTTTTCTTCTATTTTTAAATCTACCTCTACAATAAGAAAAATTTCTGAGGTGTTGATTTTTCCACCTTTAATTGCTTGGCAAAGGTTGAGTTTGGAACTGTTAATGACAGAGAGGTCACTCTCAATGGATTGAGTAACTAATTTGGCTCTTGTGGTCTCAGAAGTGTCCACAGAGTACGTGATAAGAAGCGAAATTCCCTCATCCGTCCTTTACGGCCTTTTGTCTTTGTAGTCGTAATTAATAATCCTAACATGCCCTAAAGCGAAGACGATAGTGACCACTCATAAAATGGAAGGAGATTACGACCTCAATGATCCTGGAAAGCGAAGCCAGTTTCGTCGAGCGTCGATGTGGTCTCACTGAGACTGGTCTATCCCCATCAACATCCGACGTTGGGATTATAAGTAATACGCTGAAGTCCTTTATTGTTTTATTTCAATCCTAACAAATATTCCAAAAAAATACATATGTCCAAAAATATTCAAAAAAATATGTGTCACACAACTAAGTGCTGAAAAAAACCTGTATATACTAAAAGAAATACAGTATTAAATTAAATGAACTTCTAAATATGAAATATACTAATATAAAATATCTATTAATTACTTATTATTATTAGTAGAGAAGTTTAACATATAAACATCAGTATTTAAAATTAAATATTCATTAACTATCTTTAAACATATTAAAAATTCTTGTTTTATGGTTGTAATGCATTATAATTATATATTTATTAAAAATAAAAGTATCAATATATAATATTGATTATTATTATTATTATTTTCATTATATATCAAAATAAAAATATATTATTTAATTAAAATTTCTTTAAACATATCAAACATACTTTATTCAAGAACAATAAAATATTGAAGATTAAAAGTAAAACAACTTTTAAATATTCCACAAATCATATTATTATTATTATTATTTATCATTATTATTATTTATTATTATTATTATGTGATTTATTATTATTATTATTATTATTATTTATTATTATTATATTATATTATTATTATTATTATTTATTTTATTATTATATTTTATTATTATTTATTATTATTATTATTATTATTATTGTTATTACAGGTATTACTATATTTATTATTAAAAAATATTAACAATTCAATATTATTACCTTTGCAAGATAGTAGATGGAAATGGTTGAGTGAGAAACTTTCTTTGTTTGTCTTACTGAAATTAAAAACTGTTTATTTATAATTAAATTTCAATACCATTAAAAAAAGGAAAAATAATTATTAAATGTTTGTTACAGATACTGATATTATTATAATTATATATATATATATAATATATATATATATATATTATATAGTATATATATATATATATTATATAGAATATATATATATAATATATATATATATGATATAAGTATATATATAATATTGTAGATATATAATATATATATATTATATTATATATATATATATATTATAGTATATAATTTATATATATATTATAGATTATATATATAGAATATATATATATATATATTATTAATAATTAATAAGTATATACATTATTTTTATTAATTGATATTCATGGAGATGTTACAATGTACCCTCTTCTTTTATATACTATATATCTATTATATTTATATAATATAGGCAGGTAATATAATATATAGTACCATTTATTTGTACATAGAAATAAAGATAATTAAAATATAATATATATCAGCTCTCAGAAGTTTCACTAATTTCAGAAAAAAAACTTTATATATATATATATATTATAACTCTTTTTTCGGTAGTTACATATTATAAAACAACATTACCTAGAGCTATTTCTGTTTAGCTGTTACTCCATAAGCAAGTGACTAGGGGGGGGATTGAACGAATGAAATTTCTTTATGATCTAGCCCTTTTAAAAGATTTGCTCTCCCCATGGTCCCTCTCGTCCCCTACTCTATTATTCTCTCTAACTCCCTAAAGTTTTCCCTCTCTTTTCCGCCCACCATTTCCTCTCGTCTCTTCCTCCAAGGTTTATCATGATCATTCTCCAAATGGCTTCTTTCTATTATTACAAATCCAAATTTTTTAAAGTCCAATTTGGTATTAATCCTATCTCTGGGGATGTAGGAATTGGGTGGTTTATTCCGGACTTAGGAATTCCATGACTCACAAGGATCACAACAAACAAGTTCGGCGCTCGCTTATTACGAAAACAACAAGACATAAAAAATTGCCAATGAAGATAACAAAAAGCATTATAGATTTAAAAATCATCATGCATAGATTGTATAAAGAGTGTAATGCAATAGAACAATGACCTGAGAGAGATTGGGTAGGTCAATGCAAATATTTTCTTGAATTATAGTGTTTTTTATTCAAATGACAATAAAGATTTATGATTTTTATTTATTGAGAATCTGAATTTACTAATAATATATATATAATATATATATATATATATTAATATATTATATATATCTATATAACATTATATATATTGTATATTAATAAATTAATATTATAGCGGTAGTTATATATATATATAAATTCTATATATAGTATATATATTATATATATATATAATAATTAATATAACTAATATGCAAATATCTTATATATATATATATATATATAATATGATACTAGTAATATATATATAATATAATTTATGTATATTAATATTTATATCTATAATATATATATATATATTAAATCAAGTTATATTTATATATATATATATTATATATATATATATTATATATTATATTATTTATTATTCATATATATTTATATAATGAGGTTAGTCTTACATTTTTCGATGTTCTACCAAATATGAAAGTGTATAATATATAATAGTAAAGTATATAGATATTATAATATGTATATATATTATATATTATATATATATATATATATATTTATATATATATTGATTTAACACGCTTTGGCAGCCGCCAAATACTATCGACATACTGAAAGTTGTAGCGGAGAATAATGTCAGATGAATCCAGCTGTATAAAAGCTACAAAGCTAGTTAACTTTAAGCCAATATGGAAAAGCGAAAAAACATTTTTAAACTTTAGAAAAAATAATCAAAATACGTAGTTTAATTAGTAATTTACTACCTCAGTATCTAATCGATCAATTTGATGATATATATTCATGTTATTTTTTCTACTACTAGAACCACGTTATAAAACGTCGTACTTTCAAAACAGGTATATAACGCGCTCACTTAAATTTTTATTTTCGCCTAGATTTTTAGGAAATTTTGGTGGCAAGTGCTCCACCCCTGCACGCCCTGCCTACGATACCCATATAATATTATTATAATATTATTACAAACTTTTATAAAATTTATATATATATATATATATATATATATTCATTATATTATATAATCATATAATAAATATTAGTATATATATATAATATATATATTATATATTATGGATTCATTAAGTAATATATAATATTTATATATATTATATTATATATTATTATTATATTATATTTATTATATATATTATAATTAGTATATCATAATGAATATATATATAGTATATATATAAATGATAATAATAAATATATATAAGGAATAAATTTTATATTATATTTTGAACAAAGATTTATTTGTACTCTCGGTGCTTTATTATTTAATATACTAATTATAATATACTAATAAATATAGTAATATATATATATATAATATATTAGATTAATATTATAATATTATAATATATATTATATATATTATATATTATATATTTATTATAA
The DNA here is from genome assembly GCA_015478945.1 of Trachelipus rathkii. Taxonomy (NCBI): domain Eukaryota; kingdom Metazoa; phylum Arthropoda; class Malacostraca; order Isopoda; family Trachelipodidae; genus Trachelipus; species Trachelipus rathkii. Next base: position 29,099 of record JABUQX010003502.1, on the reverse strand, counting down.
TGTATTGATAAGATACACTAATAGTTATTAAATATATATATATATATTATTATATAATATTTATAGTATTATTTTGGCACTCAAAGGACACCACCACTCACGGGAAGTGCCCTATTCAAGGAGGGTGTTACACGCCTTCATGAATCGAGTAACTTAAATGCAAACTACGCAGAATTGACGCAGACGCTGGCTTGAAGTAGGGGGATGATTAAATTCAGCAGTAACACAGAAGATGGAAAGATCCAACATTAGAGAACAGAGGTTGCAGGAAAGAAGGGAAAGCCCGCATCGCAACTAGTCTGGAGTTTTAACCTAAATTATCAACACTATTAATAACTCATTGTGACAGATACTCCTGTCATCCCCCATTTGTGTGTTATGACAGGGAGACGATGTAAAGGTGGTGTACGCGGTGGTGTGTACAAGTTCCTCTCAAGACCTGCCTCTAACTAGGTTTACCTATTAGAAGAGATTAAAAAGCAAACCGCATACAATCACGCCGCAAAGAAGCGGATCAACTGCGCAACCTGTAAGTTGTTGTAAATTTATAAGCCTTATTTTAGAGCTGTTGACTCGACCCTATCTAAAAGACCGGGGGAAACCAGAGCCTCCCCCAGAAATGAGAGCAGTACTCTATACAAGGCCGGATGGTACCCTTGTATAGCTGGAGTAACGTGAGTAGAAGGAAAAAAAAAGTTCTCGACTCAGTGCTAAAACAGATTGATAACATCCCATGTGTGTACCTACTTGGAGGCCGCCCTAGCACCATTGAGATGTGAGGTTTTCAAGATATATAAATTTTTTGTTTATGTTAAGGCCAGGATATTGTTTATGATTGTCTAACAGGAGAGACGAAGAAGATTAACCGTTTTCGAAGGAGGATAGGAATAGTTTTAGAAGGTGACGTACATAATAGAGTGAGGAGAGATCTTGTAAGTGGTTTTTAAGAATATGATACCCTGGTTACACAAGGTTGAGACGGACCCCATCCGTAAATTATTCTATCCAGATTCAGTTCGAGTTTTCCTCAACCGCAATCGAAGATATAAAAGACGGGAGCAATTCTAGAAGAAAAGAAAGAGGGCTCAGAATTGAAATGAGTTGAAGTGGGATGGAAAGATAGGATCAGAGTCAAATATTATCTAGCATATGATGGAAGAGGTTAGATAGTGCAAGATTGAGAAGATCAAATTAATGAAATTAAGGTAATTTATCATAGTAGTGGAAAAGATTAAAGGACGAACCACATGAGAACACCACTATTGTAGGAAAGAGGGCAAGAAGAAAGTCGCCCCAAATTCACGCTTATACAGTCCCGATTGGAGATATGAAGCGAATTTGAAGAGTAAATACATAGTTTTCTATATGATAAGCGAGGAATGGGAGGGGAAACATACTCCAAAGAGATGTGGAGCTTGAAAGGTAGTGAGCAGTGACGCGTGCCATGTACCCGGTCAACATGCTGTTGGACTACTCGTTCAAGGGTTCACGCCACGCACGCAAGTTGCTCCCGTAGTTCCTAAGGGCGGGAAAAACCATAAATCAGTAAGATAGGAAAGATTATTATCGCCAGATCGAACCTCTCGAGGCGCCTAAAGCATACTGGCGACTGCGGAAAGAATAAGTGAAATTGAATACCATAAAAGCTGAAAGTTAGAATTATTGATGAGAGTTGATGGTGCATAAAGTTTTAGACTCTAGAAATACAAGTGAGAGCATTTATAGGCTCTCATGATAGTTAAAGGATCAGAGCAGCCGGCTCCTTTTTTTTCGGAATAGGTGGTACATTGTGACGTGGAGCTTTATCTCAACACTGAGGAGGATAGCAGTTGTTAGTATTTGAAACATAGAGAGTATAGATTGAATGAGGAGGGCCAGCACAGGTAAGCACCACTTACTCCCTCTCATAAACACTCGTGGTATTTGTAATTGCCATCCGGGTGCCAATAATAATTACGCATTTTCCTTACGTTCAATTTGATTTCAGGAGCCTCATGCCACCCTCGGTATATTAAATGATAATTATTCACATAGGTGCAAGGAGCCGTGCTAATAGGAACCTTGAAAGAGGATAAAAAAGGTATACAGATAGCGAAATAAGAATTGCCTAGAATGTTAAAATATATAAATTATAATTAATTACTTAAGTATATATATATCATTCTCAGTATATCATTTATATATATTCTGTTTTTATTCTTGTTCATTCTATATTTATTTTGTTCTTTCCTCATATGTGTTACTTTAATTTATTTAAATCATTTAGAAGTTATTAGACGATTAGATCATTTGTATTTAGATTATTAGTTTATATAAATATTATATATTATATTATTTATATATTATTATTATATTATTATAATTATATATATATTAATTGATTAATATTAATTTAATATATATTATAATTTAATTATATAAATTATATATAATTATTTTCCTCTCTATATTTTCTAATTATTTATTTTATATCTTTCTTACATTATTATATAATTATTCTCTTTATTCTATATTTAATCAACTTATGTTTATTATCTTATCTATATTTATTCTATCGTTTCCTCTTTTGTACCATACTGATTCTATTGTTCCTCTTGTATATAATTTATACTATGCTTACTCGTAATTTATTTTAAATGTCTTCTTTACTTCTACTGTCTCTCTCTACTTACTACTGCTCTCTTATCTCTCTCTTACTTCTTATCTTCTATCATTGTCGTTGTGTTCTCTTGTGTGGCTCTGTGCTCTCTATCTCTTTCGTACTCTCCTCTCTCGTCTCTACGCTGATATTATTATTATATTTATATTATATATATATAAATCTAATTAATATATATAAGAAGTATATTACTATATATATATATATATATTATATCTTATATTATATATAATATAACTACCACCACTATATATTATATATTATTACTACTACTCTATATATATATATATATATACCTATACTTATATATAATTATAATACTCATATTCCAGATCACCTCACTAGTATATATATATACCCATTAATATATATATATATATATATATATATTAACCTCCTACTATATATATATTAATAGTTTATCATATATTAATAATACTATTTTATATATATAATATATATTAAGTAAAGGAACTTTATATATATATAATAAATCTGTTGATAAGTCGTTCCAGTCCCTCAGTCCCACATAAGGCCTGGGATAGGAAAAAATGAATGAACCGTATATTTCAACCTATGTGTAAACGGGGCTACGGGACTGCGACGGACACCGTCTACAATGTGATTGGGGATGTTAAGATCATCAGTGTAGGGTCATCCCTTGACCCAGAGTGTATGGGCCACAACCTACCCTTCACAAAACCCGCCATTCTCTTATAAGCACCTTTATTCTCGGCTCTGCCAACTCACATTTCTGTTCCTTCAGACATTCGGTTTACTGACTCAATCTGCTTTTTCTTCAATCTCCCAGCCTGTCGGTTTCAACCACACTCGGCTCTATACATTCTGCTTAAAAACCGACGTGATGCATTCATCCTTTCCACAATGGATATGCCGAAATTAAACCAATGACTCAACATACTTTCAAAGTGAATCAATACGTTATTTACCCCGTTCTTCACACCACACCACTCTCTAATGATGTTCATTCCTCATACACACCTAGCATTGATGGAATTACGAAAACAGTCCGCTCCCTAAGATGTCCATCTGAATCAACAAACTATGAACTTTAAGATCGTATACTTCTATATCGCAGCAATAAAGGCTTCATGTTTTCCATATCAGTGACTGTGGATCAAATTAACAACAGGGTTGAATAAACAATACCGTATCAAGACGCTGCGTGACGGCTGTCCCCTAAACTGGGAGTTCCTTCTATACAATGCTTCGGACCAACGCGAGCCTACTTTTAGGTTCTTGTCACCATAAGACCACCTATTTATAAAACCTTGCACTCTTAGACAATGGTCCTGAAATGCAAGTTTTTCTAACGTTGCAGCTATCGATATAACTCAATGACGATTTCGACCTCCCGAGTGTTGGCGTACTGCTGTACCAAAGCAGCATATACCTAAATATTATTTAAAATACTGCAAG
>JABUQX010003502.1:15000-20000 GCA_015478945.1 Trachelipus rathkii | reverse complement strand
AGGAAGAGAAGAGCGTTACGATAACCAGAAACAGACAGAAAAGAAGAAAGAAGAAAAGAAAAAAAAGAAGAAAGAGAAAAAGGAAAGAAAAAAGAGAAAGAGAGAAAGAAAATAAAGAAAAGAAAGAGAGAGAGAAAAAAGAGAAGAAAAGAGGAAAAAAGAAAGGAAGAAGCCAGAAAAAAAGAGGCAGTGAGGAAGATAAAGAAGAAAGAAAGAAAAGAAGAAAGAAAGAAAGAAAAAAGGAAGAAGAAGCAAGAAGAAGAAAAAAAAGAAAGAGAAAAAGAGAGAACAGACAGAAGAAAGACCAGAGAGAAAGAGAGAGAGAATATTGGGGAAAGTAAAATAGTAGAATGAAGAGAAGATAAGAAATGCTTGAAAATAAAAAAGTGGTGAGGAAAGAAGAAGACAGAGAAGAGAAAGAAAGGAAAGAGAAAGAAAAAGAAGAAGAAGAAGGAGCAAAAATATAAAAATGATACATGTTCAAGAATTTTATGATGTTGAGAAGATTAGTAACGATACAAGAATGCAAAACAGAGGAAGAAGAGAAGAAGAAGAAGAAAGAAGAGAAGAAGAGAAAGGAAGAAGAAAATGAAATAAAGAGATAAAGGAAGATGAAGAAAAAGAAGAAAGTGAAGAAAGAAGAAAGAAGAGAGAAAAGAAAGAAGTAAAAGAAGAAGGAAGAAGGAGAAGAAAGAAGGAGGAAGGAAGAAGACGAAGAGAAAGAAGAAGAAAAAAAAAGAGAAGAAAGAAAAAGAAAGAAAGTAGAAGAAAGACAAGAAGAAGGAAAAGAAGACATAAAAGAAAAGCAAGGAAAGCAAAACAGAAGAAGAAGAAGAGAAGTAAAAAGAAAGAGGAAGGAAAGAGAGAAGAAGAAGAAAAAAGAAAGAAAGAAGAGGAGAGAAGTGAGAAGAAGAAGTAGAGAAGAAGCAAGAAAGAAGAAGAAGAAGAGAGAAGAAGAAGAAGAAGAAGAAGAAGAAAAGAAGAAGAAAAGAAGAAGAAGAAGAAAGAAAGAGAAGTCGTTGTTTATGAGTAAAAAAACAATAATAATAATAATAATAATAATAATAATAATAATAATAATAATAATAATAATAATAATAATAATAAATAAATAATAATAATAATATAATAATATAATCAATAAAATAATAATAATAATAATAATAATTATGAAAATAATATTGCTAACTATTATTATTATTATTATTATTATTATATATTTATTATTAATTATTATTATGATTATTCATTTATTATTATTATTATATTATTATTAATATCTTTATTACTTATTATTATTATTAGTTATTATTATTATTATTATTATATATTATTATTATAATTATTATATTATATTATTTATTATTATATTATTATCATCATCTTATTATTATTATATTCATCATTATTATTATTATTATATTATTATTTTATTATTATTATATTATTCATTATTATTATTATTATATATTAATTATTATTATTATTATTCATTATTATTATTATTATTATTCATTATATTATTATTATTATTATATTCAATTTATTATTATTATATCTATTATTATTATTAAATATATTATTATTTTATTAATATTATATTTATTATATTATTATTCTTTCTTCTTCTTTTTTATTTATTATTATATTATTATTATTATTACTTATATTATTATTATTATTATTTATTATTATTATTATTATTTTTATCGATATTATATGATAGTATAATTATATATTATTATTATTATTATATTTATATTATATTATTATTATATTATTTACATCGTTTTGATTTTATTATTATTATATTATTATTATTTTATTGTTATTATTATATATTATTATTAGTATTACTTATTAGATTTTGTACTATTATTATTATTATATTAATTATTATTATTATTATTTTTTTATTATTATTATTTTTATTATTATTATTATTATTCATTATATTATATTATTATATATTATTATTATTCATTATTATTATTATTATTATTATTATTATTATATATTATTATTATTATTATTAATTATTATTATTATTATTATCTATTATTAATATTATTATTATTATTATTATTACTATTATTATTATTAATTATTAATCAATATTCATCTTATTATTATTATTCATATTATTATTATTATTTATATTATTATTATTATTATTATTATTATTATTATTATTATTATTATTATTATTATTATTATTATTATTATTATTATTATTATTATTATTATTATTATTATTATTTTATTATTATTATTATTCTATTTAATAATATTATAATAAAAATGAAAATAATTAATTTTAAATAAATCTTTAAGTAAATAAAAGGAAATGCAGTTAAGAATCTTATATTAATTATATAATAGTTCTAAATCCCGTAATTATTCTCCATTACTTCGGGATTATCTTTATATATGTTTCTATATAATAAATAGAAAGTAGTCTTTTTATTCTATTATTTTTTAATGGACCGAAAGATGGAATGGATTTTTTGAAAGTAATAAATCATTTTAGTCTCATTGTTAAATTTCTGATAATCCTATATTATTATATTATTCATTATGATTATTATTATCTATTATTATTATTATTATATATTATTATTATTCATTATTATTATTATTATTATATTATATAATTTATATTATTATTATTATATTATTATTATTATTATATTATTATTATTATTATTATTATTATTATTATTATTATTATTATTATTAATATTATTATTATTATTATTATTATTATTATTATTATTATTATTATTTAAAATAGATACAAAAAGAAGTGAAACCAGAACATTAGCTCATAATTTATATTGTTCCCATGTAAAAAAAAAAAAAAAAGTACTTATCGTCTACAAGAGGTAGGAGGCATATATAAAAATAATATTAATAAAATCTAACCAATAAAAGAAAATATGAAAATTATATTACAAAATAATTGCTTTTCAAAATTTTTTCAATAGACATTATTTCAGACAATACATCATGTTAAAAATTATTTCTTTCATAAGTAATTATGCTGGGAATTATTTCATTTATAGAATAAATATTTCGTTTAACAAAATAATTTTTTTAAAAAGCTCTTTTCTTCTAATAAAATACTAAAGATTGAAAGAAAATAAATAAATTTATAATTTTTTTTTTTTTTTTTTTTTTCCAAAAATAATAGTTTTGAAAATAAGCAAAAGTTCTTAACTTTAAATTTTTTCCTTTAAAGTTTCAGAATTAAAAAAAAAATTATATTATAAGTCATTTCTTGAGCAAATATCTATCTTCAAATTTATAATTATCATTGAATAACTTTACTAAAGATTTAAAATTTAAAGTTTAAGATTTATATTAAAAAATAATAAAAAAATATTTTTTTTAAATAAATCATTATATTGAAGTTTATAGTTTCATATGAAAATCTTATTTGATATTTTGCCTATTAATTAATTAAGAAATTGCAAAGTTTCAAATTTAATGAAAAATAATTAAATCACGAAAAATATCTTTTATAAACATCAAAAAATTATTCCTCACCGAAAAATTTTTTTGTAAACTTTTTTAATTATATTTAATCCTTTTATTATTTTTTTCCCTGAAATTTTTCTTTAATATTTGGAAAAATAGTAATGAATCACTATATATATATATATATATATATATATATATATATATATATTAAATATAAATATATATATATACTATATATATATATATATTATACTATATATATGTATATATATTAATATATATATATATACATCATTTATACTCTGTATATAATATACCATATATATATATATATATATATATATATATATATATATATTATAATATATAGTATATATAATATATATATATATATTATATATATATATATAGTATATATATTATATATATAAATATTTATATATTATATATATATATACTATAATATATATATATATATAATATATATATATATATATATATATATAATATATAATATATATATATATATATATATATATATATATATATACTATATATATATATATATATATTATATATATATATATATATATATATATATATTGTAAGATTATGGTTTTATTAATTTTAAACCCTCTGACTTGTTAATAACTTGTAGCAAAAGAGTGACAGGATAATAACGAAAATAAATAAATTGCTAATTTATTGATAGTCATAAAAAAAATAAAAAGTTAACCTATAAAATACAAAAATGAGTATATAACTCGTCTGAGATTCGTCTATTTCGGAGACTGCACCATTATGTTCGTTACATTAGTTAAAGGGAAATATAATACATAAGGGTAATAAATAATAAAGGTTCTGTAAAACTGTATTCTTAAATAAATAACGAGTTCGTAAAACGATTTTAGTGTCTAGCTTGTAAAACACAGCCAGATAGCGATTTGTAAAACAATGCCCCCTAATGTGCATTGCTTATCCGTAGAATAGCGTTAGCAACCAACTAGTAAAATGTTGCAAGTTCAGGGAATTGTAAAACAACTTCCTCCAAGCAAAAATTAACCCGTAAAATGGTGTTAACAACTACCTTATAAAATAATGGTAGTGGACCTGTAAAAAGTATCTCTTAATGAAAAGACCTCGTAAAACTGCGATATTGACTGACTGTAAAACAGAATAAGGAAAGTAACCAAAGAACTCAAAACTGCTTCTTTCAAGCTTGCGTTGACTTGTAAAAGTAGTTTCTCTCGATAAGCCGAATAGGACTGGTTTATTTATTGATGAAGCAGAAGTGTTATCATAAATATTAAAATAAAATACGGAAAAAGATTTCTTCACATATAGCTTAACTTGTAAAATTTATTTAATAGTTTTAATAATAAAAATACATTTATATTTATAAACCAAATATTTACAGTTACATAAATGTATAAAAGGAGAAAAATAAGTTAAAATATTAACATATTAAAATTTTAAATGATAAATATAACATTATACAACTGAAAAAAAAGCTTGAA
>JABUQX010003502.1:7500-10000 GCA_015478945.1 Trachelipus rathkii | reverse complement strand
TAAAATTTATTCTCAGAACAACATCACAGTCTAAAATTTATTTTCTTTGATCAGTAATTATGCTCTGAATTTTTTCCTTAATGACTAATTATTATCATTTATCAAAAATAATAATAATTATAATAATAATAATAATAATAATAATAATAATAATAATAATAATAATAATAATAATAATAATAATAATAATAATAATAATATTAATTATACATACTAATAATAATAATAATAATAATAATAATAATAATAATAATAATAATAATAATAATAATAATAATAATAATAATAATAATAATAATAATAATAATAATAATAATAATAATAATAATAATAATAATAATAATAATAATAATAATAATAATAATAATAATAATAATAATAATAATAATAATAATAATAATAATAATAATTTATAATTTATAAACAATTATTGCCGCTTATCAACGAGATTTAAAAGTTTTTAATATGCTAAATAAATAATTTAGGAAAAATATTTTTGCGCAAATAATTACAAAAAATAAACCAGAAAAACAAAAACAAAAACAAAAAATAAACCAGAAAATTCTTAACTTTAATTTTTTTTTTTTAAAGTTTCAGAATTAAAAAGAAAATTATATTAAAAGTCCTTTCTTTAGCAAATATCTATCTTCAAATTTACAATTTTATTCATTAAATAGCTATTTACTGACAAAGATTATTAATTCGTAGCGCTAAAAAACAGATTTAAAGTTTGAAATTTATATTAAAAGATAATATAAAAAAAATTTCTTTAAATTTTTATGATATTTTACCCATTTATTAATTAATAAAATTTATAGTTTCAAATTTAATTAATAATAATAATTATTTCACGAAAAATATCCTCAATAGACATAAAAAATTATTCTTCACCGAAAAAAAGATTTTCGTAAAAGTTTTAATTTATAACTTACTCCTTCTAAAATATTTTTTTTTTTTGCTGAAAATTTTCTTTTTCTAATTCTTGTAAAAATAGTGGTGAATCACTTTAGGTATCAAAAAACTATATACTATGCATATTAGATACAAATTTGATGGAAATTAATTAATAAATAGATAAATTATAGAAATTTAAATATATATATATATATAGCTATATATATATATATACCGTATATATATCATATATATATATATATAGTATATATAAGTATATATTATATATATTATATACATATATTATATATATATAATACAATATATATATAAAATATATATATATATATATATATATATATATATATATATATATATATATAATATATATATATATATATATATATATATATATATATATATATATATATATATATATATATTATAATATATATATATATATATACATATATTACTATATACTATATATATATTATATATATATATATCATATATATTATATATATATATATATATATATACGTATATATATATAATATATACGTATTATATATATATCATATATACATATATACTTATATAAATATTATATATATATATTATTATATATATAATACTATGATATATATATATATAGTATATATATGTATATTAATATATATATATATATACTATATATATATACTATAAATATATATATACATAAATATATTATAATACTATATATATATAGTATATATAATATTATATACTATATATATATATATTATAATATATATTATATATATATACATTATATATCATCACTTATATATATATATATATATGATATATATATATATTATATAATAGTATATACTATATATACATATATAAATATTAATATATATATATATAATGTATATATACTATATAATATACTATATATATATATAATATATATATATATATCATATATATATAATATATATATATATATAATATAAATATATATAAATATACTATATAATATATATATATACTATTATATATATATATAGCTATATACTAAAATATATATATCTATATATATATAGTATATATATAATTATATATATATATATATTATTATATATATATATATATAATATTAATATATATTAATACACTATATATATGTATATATATATAATATATATATATATATATATATATATATATATATATAATATATATATATATGATATATATATATATAACTTATACTATATACTATATATATATAATATATATATATTATTATATATATTATATATATATAGTATATATATAAGTATATATGATATATATACTATATATAATGATATATATTATATATATATTATATATATATATAATATAGTAGTATATATATATATTATATATATATATATATATATATACTATTATATATATATAATATATATATAATAGTATATATATATTATATATATATATATTATATATATATATAGCTATATAATATATATACTATATATATATACTATACGTCAGTATATTTAGGGTGGGTTAAAAAAAATTTACGAAAACTTTGGTGTGTACGAAC
>JABUQX010003502.1:0-2500 GCA_015478945.1 Trachelipus rathkii | reverse complement strand
ATATATATATATATATAGCATATATATATATATATATATATACTTATTTAGGGAGGTGAGGTTAAAAAAATTTTCCGAAAACTACCGGTGGATGTGCTTGACGAATGTCAGTACCGAAGGTCAAAAATAATAATAATTATAAATAATACATAGATAATAATAATAATAATAATAATCAAGTAATAATATAATGAATAATAATAATGAATAATGATTACTAATCATGATGAATCCTTTACTCTCACATAGTATAATTTATAATGTTTTTGAGATACCGCCTTATTGTCAAGTATCAAAAAATAGTTTATTTTGAAAGGGATCGTTTTCTTCAATAAATACCTGCAGATCTTGAAAAGTTTTTAATCTGTAAATAAAATAATTTAGGAACAAAATTTTTGCTCAAATAATTACTCTGAAAATAAACCTGAAAATTCTTAACTTTAAAAAAAAATTTTTTTTAAAGTTTCAGAATGTAAAAAGAAAATTATATTAAAAAATATATATAGTAAATTACTTTCTTCAAAATTTACAAATAAACCTCTTACTCAGATGATAATTCCTAAGTAAAAAAAATTAAAGTTTGAAATTTATATTAAAAATTAATATAAAAAAAAATTTCTTTAATATTTATGATATTTTACCTATTTATTAATTATTAAAATTTATAGTTTCAAATTTAATTAACAATAATAATTATATCACGAAAAATATCCCCAATAGACATAAAAAATTATTCCTCACCAAAAAAAAGATTTTCGTAAAAGTTTTAATTTATAACTTACTCCTTCTAAAATCGTTTTTTTTTTTTTCTTTTTTTTTTTTTTTTTAAATTTTCTTTTTCTAATTCTTGTAAAAATAGTGATGAATCACTTTAGATATCAAAAAAAAATTACTATGCATATTAGATACAAGATTCTGGATGCGAAATGAGATACAGATAAATTAGATAAAATCATAAGAATTTAAATATATTATATATTATATATATTATAATAGTATATATAGATTATATATAGATATATATATATATAATATATCATGATATATATATATATTTATATATTATATAATATATATATATTATATATATATATATATATTATTATATACTATATATATATTTAATATATAATATATATATATATATATATTAAAATATATATAATATATATATATTATATATATATATATATACTATATATACTATATATATATATATATGATATATTATACATATATACTATATATATATATACTAATGACTTTAAAATTAAAAAAAAAATTTCCGAAGAACTTTACGGTGCTGCTACGAATGTTCAAGTACCAAGGTTCTGATACTGTCGGTTCGAAAATTTCAAAGATTCTGCAAAGCCTCCTCCCTTCGCACAACATAACCCCCACTAAACATTTAGAAAATAAACGTATTCAGTGTACCCTTCTTATCTTTTGAACCAGTTAGCTTTCAGAGGTTGAAAATATTTTATAAACCACTATTTGCTTACATACGCTGATATTAAAGACAGCTTCACGAAGAAATGACCCTTCACAAACGCCTGTTCACCTCAAATTCTGCCGAAAAAATGAAAAAAATCAACAATACTATAATTTTCATTTCTTTATTTTAAATTAGTATTATTATATATATATATATATTATAATATATATACTAATATATATATATATATTATATATATATTATATATATATATAGTATATATTAGTATATATATATAAATATATATATACGTATATATATATGTAAATGATGAAATATTAAATACTATATAATATTAATATATATATATATATATATTATATATAATATATATATATATACTATATATATTATATTATATATATATATATATATATATATATGATATATATATATATATATTATATATATAGTATATATATATGTTATATATATATATAGTATAGTATATATTATATACTATCTATATATATATATATATATTTATACTATATATATATTATATATAATATATATATATATATATATATATATATAATATATATATAATATATATATATATATATATATATATTATATATATATATATAATATATATATATATATATAATATATATATATATATAATATATGTATATGTATATAAAAATACATATATATATTTATTTTTTTTCTTTATTTATCTTTTTTTTTTTACAGTTATCACATTCACCACTGCTCACGGGCCAAAGCGCCTATTCAAGAGCGGTGGTGTTAACAATCAACAAAACTGCTCAACTAACGCAAACTTACGCAGCATGCAGCACAGAGGCGCGGCTTTAAAGTGCAGCGGAGATTAATTGCAGCAGGAAAACACAGAAGATGGAAGAGCAAGTCCCACAGAACAGAGGTGGCCAAGGAAAGAAGGAGGCACCCGGCAGCGAACAGTCCTGCGAGTTGCTCAATTATCAACACAATACTCCATGTGCCGATGACAAGCACCCCTTGTGCTACGAGATCGTCGTA
>JABUQX010003501.1:60000-65330 GCA_015478945.1 Trachelipus rathkii | reverse complement strand
CGTTGTGCTTCGTTCGTTTCAGATTAAGGTGTTTAACCGTTTTCGCATTTATACGTGAAACGCTTTCGCGTTTTTCGTCGCTTCATAAATACTTATTAATCCCCTTCGCCTCTTTGCATCGCAAAATATTCGCACTAATTTCTCCAAGTCCAGTGCGCGAGCCCGATCATACTCTATGCTAAGTACAGCCAATTCAATTAACCTTACGGTCGACATGGTACTTCTCAAATAACTTTTTATTTAGTTTTAATTTTTAATTGATCTCTCAGCAGATGATGAAGTTACTGGGAGTGTCAGAAACATTATAGAAGCTGTACACACGTCTATACAAGACAACATAGTATTTTCAATCAACAAATATTCTGCCACTGTTATTATTTTATCTCATTTTCTTTCTTTATTTCACTTGCCATAACATTTCATAAGCAGACAATTTCCGTAACTAAGAACTTGTCACGTCGGCTTCATGTTTTTGTAAAACTTGTCAGCAGACACCATGAGCTCTTTATCTGTTTTGTTCTTATGTAGGGCTTTAGGGCTCAAAAAGCAAAACATCTGTTTCACAACTATATACTCTGTTTCAATGTCACTTATCCTATTAGTATATCAATGGCTCTGTAAAAAAACCCTCACCCTGAAATTGTACAAAGGATCAATGAAGTCAACATCTTTGAGGCTCATCAAAGAAGCTTGTCCCTTTGCTTTTGCGTTTAGTAGGCAATGAAGTCTCGATTTGCCAGCTTCTTGGTTTCCTGGGCCTCTTCCACTAGCTTGTAAAACTCTCCCACAACTAGTTTAGTTTGGTGACACACCTTTCTAAAGAGTGGAAGCTTCATTCAGGATATGTCTGATTTTGGAGTGTTTTAGAAGTTGATGTTAATAATTTCCAAAATTTTGCTTTGAAACAAAATTAAAATGAAGTGAAAGTAGACATTTGTCTTCTTAATGCTGTCATCTCAACTACTTCAGAGCTCCTGTTGAAGTTAGGATGATTTTTGATAAAGAGTTCAAAATATATAAAATTAGCAACTGCCAACAAGCAATCGAGCCTCGAAGACCATCTAGTTGGGCTCAGTCTTTTAACATTTGTTGACCATGCGGGTTTCTGAAGAAATTTCTTCAGTGATTACCATCTTGGAAGACTCTGACTAAAATACCCATTCTCATTAATCACATCACAAAAACAATCAATTCTGTAATCTCCTTTACAGAATCATTTAAGACTAAGTTAAAGTTAATGCACATACTCTGCATTAGGCGACTTTCGATTGATTTTGGTCTGCAGTCCAATTACTTACTCATAACAGCAGCACCATCATAGCCGATATATAAAAAAATATCGCGATATATGATTATATAAAAAAATATATATATATAGGGTTAAAAAATTATAGTGTATATATATATATATATATATATATATATATATATATATATATATATATATATATATATATATATATATATATATATATATATATATATATATATATATATATATATATATATATATATATATATATATGCTATATATATACACAGAGAGAGAGCTCATTATGGAGTTTTCATCGAAAGAGTGCTCCCTCTTGCCAGCCGTTCTTAAAAATAAGATAGGCAATGCCTACCCAGCCTATCCCTTAACTACGCCACTGATACATATATATATATATATATATATATATATATATATATATATATATATATATATAGATATATATATATATGCTGCTATAGCGCATCTGAACTCGTCTGTGAAAAAATTTGGCGCATGGTATGAAAGGTTGGCCACCCCTGCGTTAGCATATATATTCATTGATCAGTATGATAATTAGCCAAGGTTATGATAAAATTTTGTTAAATATTAATATGTTAATGTAAAAATATCCATGATATGTTAGAAAAAGTGTGAGTAGGTAACGTTCTGCGCTCAATGTTAGCTACTTTACAGTTGTTAAGTATGGAACTTTGTTAATGTTAACAATTTATTCGTGCTTAAAACGTGTTAGGTTTGTCGTTGTACATTATATTCTTAGTTCAGATTATGACATGTTAGCATTATTGATGTGGAAACTTTGTCGCACTAGCATATATTCGTTGGTCAGTATAAAAGAACTTATTTCTGTTATGTTTATCTAAAATGACACTCGAAATATGACTTGAATCAATAGATCAATAGATCGATAGACCAATAACTCAACAGATCAGGGTTTGGAGGGGGAGGGGAGGGATGGCTTGATTTACTGATTTACTGCTTTTGGGGTATGTAAAAAAAAATTTAAGTTATAAACATAAAAAGAATAAAAAATTTGTGCCTTTTTTTATTTATTTTTATTTGGTTTATTTTATTTATTTATTTACTTATTTACTTATTTATTTATTTGTTTATTTATTTTTTTTATTTATTACGAACTTACAATCTCATATTCGAGTTCTACGTCCTTATAAACATATATTTTGATACTAATATGGGACTAGACGTTTATTTATTAATTCAACTTTTCTGCAGTGCCAGCACCAAAAGCCCAACACACCTGTGCAGATATCAATTCCGGCTCTTCTAAACCAGACTCCTTCTCCACTCTTTCCTTCTCAGCATATGATTCCGACTCCTTTCTCCCCTTTTCTTATGCATTCTGTTCATTTCTAGGGGGTGCCCCCACATTGGGGGTCTCCCAGACACCCTTAACGACTTTAAAACCATCATATTCGAGATCTATGGGTTCAATAACATATATAAAGACACCATAATATTGTATCATTTCACAAATATTTAATAACTCGTCACCGCACCGGAGCCAGCACCGGTGCAGCTGTCAACTCCTACTCCTCTGAGTCAGACTCCTTCTCCATTATTTCCTTCCTTATTCATCCTTCATCCTTCTTCCTTCTTCCTTCGGCCTCTGTTTTGCACTCTGTGCTTTTTTTCAGTTGGGACCCCCTCTGTGGGAGGGGGGTCTTAGACACCCAATACGGACTTATAACCATCGTATTCGAGATCTACGAGTTCGATAACACCGGTACCGATGCCAACTCCTCAGATTCCGATACCAACTCTTTCTAGAAATTCAACTCTGAATCATCTCACCAAATTTCAGCCTTCTACAAACATGTCGATTTTTTGGGGGGTGGGGACCCCTTTCGGGGGCCACGGGGACGTAACCTCGTCTACGACAAGGTTACATCACCTAAACCCCCTCCCAAATTTTAATACGATATGATAACTCTAACCTCTGTATATATATATATATATATATATATATATATATATATATATATATATATATATATATATATATATATATATATATAATATATATATATATATATATATATATATATAATATATATATATATATATATATATATATATATATATATATATATATATATATATATATATATATATATATATATATATATATCGGAACCAGAGGCTGATCCGAGCCGGACACTAAAAATTAATTCCTTCGAATATATATATATATATATATATATATATATATATATATATATATATATATATATATATATATATATATATATATATATATATATAGGGAGTCGGAGTCGCAGGCGGAGTCGGAGTGCGTAAAAAACGATTCCTTACAGGAATCGTTTTTCGACTCAGAATCGATTCTTCGTAATAATAATAATAATAATAATAATAATAATAATAATAATAATAATAATAATAATAATAATAATAATAATAATAATAATAATAATAATAATAAAACTACAAGGAAAACCTAGATAAACTTACACTACACTATAATACTAACCGAGTTTGGAATTGGAAGCTGGAAAAAGAACGTAACCCTCATATTTCGCGTCAATCCTCGGGGGCAGCTACCCCATAGATTCAACCTAGCGACTTGAAAACTCAGCGGTAATCAGTTTAACACCTCAATAGAATATATACAAAGTTTCATAACGATATCTCTACTCCTTCATCCCTAAAAAGCTGTCCACCATGAGATGCGTACATTACTACTTTTGTAACATGTAAAAAATATGTAAATTTGCTACTTCGTAGCTTTTTTCAGGGCCATTTCCAGAGTTCTTTTTTACGTTTATTCTTCTTTAAAGGTTATTTCAAATATTTCCTGTAAGTTTAATGAAAATCGGCTGGGATCGATATATATTGATAATTATAACTGTAATTATCGATAATGACAAGGTGACCCATAGACAAATGTTATAAATATAAATTTTGGGGACCTCATAACTTTTTTCATGATTATTTCTTAGAGTTTCTATTATGTTATAATTCTTCATTACAGTTCATTTTGATCATTGCAAATAAGTTTCATGAAAATCTGAACCTTGGATTCACTTTAATAAGGACCTTATATGGCTCAATCGGTGGAGCGAGAGTCGCATGGCAAGGGCCCGGGTTCGATCCCTAGTCCGGATCCTAGAGTGAAATTACCTAAAGAAGTTCCCCTCCTAAAATACGGCTATGCCCGTGAGGTGTGATCTTTTATATATATATATATATATATATATATATATATATATATATATATATATATATATATATATATATATATATATATATATATATCAATATTTATATATATATATATATATATATATATATATATATATATATATATATATATATATATATATATATATATATATATATATATATATATTAAGTGTTGCACCGATACCAAAATTTTAGTCCGATACCGATACCGATACTCACAATTTTTTCAATGCCGATACCGATACCGATACCGATGCAAGTACTCACAATACCCCGATACCACGATACCGATACTTTTATCTCTATAAATATGGATATATATATATATATATATATATATATATATATATATATATATATATATATATATATATATATATATATATATATATATATATATATATATATATATATATATATATATATATATATATATATATATATATTAGTGATGCAGGTAACATCCGCATCCGCGGAGCATCTGCACATTATTAAAGATCCGCATCCGCGCTTTGCCCTGCGGATGTTGCGCAGATATTTATTGTCGAGATTTGATACTGAATTTTGGTAGTTATGATGAATCTGGACGCAAACTTTAAATGAGAGACATGGGACTAAACTCAGCTGTGTAATAATAACTCTTGATCTCCACAGCATGAAGTTCATAATAATTTGAGTCAACTGTTATCAAAGACGTTCCAGCTCGCTGGAATAGTACACTTCATATGATGGAAAGAATGGTATCGCTCAGAGAAATTCTTGCTTTGTACGCCAGTTTGTATTCTAAAGTTAACATTCTTACTAATATGGAAAAGGACATCATATCACATTAAGC
>JABUQX010003501.1:17500-55000 GCA_015478945.1 Trachelipus rathkii | reverse complement strand
CAAAACTGGAATTTCCACCCGCTGGGCGTATGAGGTTCTAGCGTGTGTGTGTAGAATATTTTGCTGCATTTCTGTGCTCAAGGTCTCCTTCACAGTTGGCACTAATTTCTTCGTTTCACGCGCCACACGAACTATTTGCACACATCACCCTCTTTAACAGCGTTTCTTTTACATGGAAAACTTTGACTCGGAAATACAAAGATGGGCGGCTTCCAAAATACCCACATCCAACCCACTGAAATCGTCATTTAAGAGTTTGAATGCATTAAACTATGAAGCAGAGGTAGGAAGCTTGAGCCTGTGGAACAAATTAGGCGAAGCCGAAGAGAAAAACAGAAGGAAATAAATTTAGGTTTATGAAATGACAATTCGTAAAATATTTGTAAAGATTCTCGAATATTTTCCATTATATATATATATATATATATATATATATATATATATATATATATATATATATATATATATATATATATATATATATATATATATATATATATATATAATATATATATATATATATATATATATATATATATATATTTATATTTATATAATATATATATATATACATAATAATATATATATATATATATATATATATATATATATATATATATATATATATATTATAATAATAATAATAATAATAATATATATAATAATAATAATAACTATATATATATATAATAATATATATATATATATATAATATATATGTATAATATATATATATATATATATATAATATATATATATATATATATATATATATATAATATATATATATATATATATATATATATATATATATATTATATATATATATATATATATAATATATAATATAATATAATATATATAATATAATAATAACTAATATATATATATATATATAT
The DNA here is from genome assembly GCA_015478945.1 of Trachelipus rathkii. Lineage (NCBI taxonomy): Eukaryota > Metazoa > Arthropoda > Malacostraca > Isopoda > Trachelipodidae > Trachelipus > Trachelipus rathkii. The sequence goes on along the minus strand of JABUQX010003501.1, from coordinate 54,101 downwards.
ATATATATAATAATATAATAACATATATATATATATATATATATATATATATATGAAACGTTTTCAAAACTTTGAAATCAAAGTTTTATACAAAATCTTTTAAACTAGTTGAAACGTTTTGTAAGATTTTAAGAATTTTTTTGTTTCGTGTTAAGCGTGTTTCATTTACTGTGGCCGATCACGATAATAAGTTCTGATTATAGAAATTGCTTTAAATCCACATTTAATAAAGTTATACTATATCAAGTACATTTTATTTTTTTCTAAGAAAATTTAACTGAGAAAATATGAAAAGGTTTTACAGTAATCGCGAATAGGGATATTTTCCACTATTTTGGTGGAAATTAAGAATAAGTTGTTTTTTTATAATTGAATCTCATTTCTTTGTTTCTTTAAAGTTTAAGGTAGTACATACTGTTATACACAATGTAGATAGACAAGTTTGTATTTTTGTCCTCTGCCATCCCTGAGCAAAAAAATCCTGCGCGCTCGCCCTTCCTCTATGAGATGAAAATTGATGTTTTAAAGGGAAAATTTGTGGTTCATTTTAATTTTTTGCACTTACTTTGATAAGGTGTCATGCAAAAGAATTTTCGATTAAAAAATAGTATATCAATCACCTTCAGGTTCGAAACATGTAGGCCTATAATACAATCTATTTTTAAAAATTATTTTTCTAATTAAATTTGAAAGTAGGATATCTTATTTCTTAATAAAAGGGACATAAATTTTACGTCATTTTTTATACCCCGTTCCTGATCGTTTGATTGGTAATTTGCCTCCCAAAATCTACCGACTTCGTCAACTGCACAGTTTACCCATACCTTAAATCAGGCCCTATAGATAAGTAATTATTATTTTTTATTCATGTTCAAACAAATAATCAAATATTGTTACCCAGATCGCTTATATTGAATAATTATTTTATATTTTTGTTTTAATTATGTATATGTGTATTAAGAATAATTAAATTAATAAAATACATTAAGTCGTAAATGAACAATACTTTTTTGAGCTGCTAAATACTTCATATGAACTTTTCAAGAGATTGCTTTTTAAAAAGTACCGTACATTCTGAGGGTAATCCTTAACGCCTGAAATTTTATTCTCTCGTAGCTTTAACATTTTCTTTTTACTCTCACGCATGTAAAATATTATTACTGTACAGAACACCTAAACCAGCATTCAGTTTTCCCCAAGTGTAAAAAGTAGAAATATGCCACAATCAAATCTTAAAAATAACTCTATCACAAACAATCTTATGAGTACTCCATGGCATAGTAGAATTATACAAAGAGAGCAGTCAACTCATTTCCACATTTATTAATTACAATCAATCTAGGTTTGACTGGTGTTGGCATTACCCGAAATCAAAAATACTGTCACTTGTAATATTAGTTTTGTATTTGCTGCCAAAATTATAAACCCACCTGAATTTATTGCTGCTGATCATGTACATCTTTTCAATCAGAATAATTTTATGTATTTCAAATAAGTGTGAAATGTATCTTTTTATAATGTATTTTATTAACAACTGAATAATTTTAATCATTTAAAAAAATACATATATAATTTTTTTCTTGCAGGTAATATAAAAACAGAATCATTATTAAATTTTAAAACGAATAAATGTAGATTAAAATAATTTGATATACAGTATTAAGGAATTTACAAGAATGGACAGTGAACTGGAATACTGCGAAATAGAACACCGATATTTTGGTGAACGACTTAACATTACTTACGATCTTGGTCAAGATATCATCCATTCTCAAGTTCCACGATTGGGAAGTCTAATTCTTATAAAAGTAATTTCTGATTTATGGCAAGATCCTGAGGTTCGTAAAGAAGTAAGTTCATTTGTGATTTCGTACCCAGATACTCTACATGAGCATTATAAAGAGATATTTTGGGTTTCAGTAGAAGAGAAAGTAAAATCCAAATTATCTCATTTAAATTTAGCCCAAGCTTATGCACACCTCAGTTATAGAATTTCTCATGCTATTGGATGTCACATTTATGAATATATATCCGAAGAACATTTCGAAAAAATTCCGAAAAATTTGTATGCTGAAAATTATGCGATCACTTATCAGGGAACAATTAACAAAATGAAAACACTTCTTCTTATCTTGCAAAAGCTAACTGATCCATGTTTGAAATACGAGTTTGTTTGTTATTATTTCATTGAAAACCAGGTAAGAATTAACTTTCATTATTTGCCTGATCACCTGAAAATTTACTATTTATACGAGTTGGATTGCACGTTGCAAAATTTTACTCTTGCATTTTGGGGATGGAGGTTATCGGCAGATAAAACATTATTTTATAAAATAACTCGACTTTACCGATTTGGCATAATAAACTATGTACCTACATCAATACGAGACTGTTTAATAGCTCTATTTGAATGGCAAGTTTTATGTAATAATGGTGTAGCAGTACAATATTTGTGGAAAACCATGCTGGATGAAGAAGAGAAGAATAGCACTGTATTTCATCGCGCTGTAGATATTATTCCTTCAGATAAACATAGAAATATGATGTGTTATTTCATTGGTCATATGAGTACAGATCAGCAAATAAAATTATTAAAGGGTAATGCATACCGTATTTTAATAAGGCTCTTAAATTGGAGGTGGGAAATGGTATTCTTAGAGGCTTCAAAGTTCATCTTCAAATTACTTACAAACTGGGATTTTGCAGAGATTTTACATGCATTAGTTTATTATGTCTGTAGTCAATATAAATATTTCTCAAAAGATCCAAGCTGTAAAAGAGTACTTCTGGGCTTTCTAAAATCCTCGCCAGCTGAATCGCGAGAATGTATCATAAGAGAATTTCCACATAAATATTACGATATGTTGGTAAATCTTTTAAAAACAAACGATGACGAAATCATTGATCTTTTTACCACCTTTTCTCAACCAAAAGATCTGATGTTTTCCTCGGAAAGTATTAGCTTATGTGTGCAATTCATTGAGGAAAACGAGTTTGAAAGTATCGACCATTACATTAAAAGCAATATAAAAGATCAAGACGAAATATTAGATTTCAAAAAGCACTTTGTTGAAGAGAAAGGTCAGGAATTGTGTGTCAGATTTCTTACACTTGAAAAATGGGAAGCAGTGGATAATTTTATTGAATGGTGTCCTTTTAACGAAAACAAAGCAAAAAGAATTTAAAAGATCTTTACCATTTGTATTTGAAGGGGAAATAATAAATGTTTATATTAGTAATTTAAAATCAGACTTTAAAGGAAAGACAAATACTATAGACAGAATTTTAAATTGGTGTTTTGAATTTAATACCGCCCTTATCAGAGATTGCAAGAAGAAAGTGCTTATGAATATTCCCAACTTTTATACAGATTCCTCGTTCAAACATAAGTGTGTGTTTTACTTTGAGGCAAAAAAGCTAATTGTAAATGGAAAATGGCAAATCGTTAAGAAATGCTTTGACTGGTGTTTTGCTCATGAAGAAGATGTAAAATCATTTTGCAGCAAACTTTTATCAGATAAAGCATACTTTGTGAAAATAATTAAATATGATTTGAATTTAGGGATACTCAATTACGCTCTAGCCTGCTGCAATGCTGACGACACGGCTCGTTATAAAATTAAAAGGGCTATCATAAAAAATCATGTACTTTTCGTAAATCTAATAGCAAAACTAAAGCTAGAAGAAGCGGATAACGTTTTGAATTGGTGCATCTCATCCCTTAAAGGAAGAGACTATATAAAACAAGCTCTATTACCACTCTGTTCGCGGCCATTGTTGAATTACGTTTCGAAAGAAGAATCTCTCATAAGAATTCTTGATTGGTTTCGTCCTACAAGTAAATCTGTTGCTGACCTCCGGATAAATCTCAATGACTGGTACCAACCTGGCAACAAAAAATTGAATCCTAAAATTGATAAATTATTAGAACACTTAAAAAAATATTGATTCCAAATTGTAAAATATTTCGAAATTTTATTTGTTTCCTTTTTCAGATTTAATAAAGCTGTTATTGATAAAAAAAATTCTTAGCGCTATTAATTTTATTCCTCTTTTTCAATAAAATATGAATGCATAAATAAAAATTAAAGAATGAAATAAAAAAATATAAAATATTTGTAATTTAATTAAATGAAATTTAAGTATTTAAAATACTGTAAATGACGATTTTCACGTTAAATCACTACATATTATAAACCTGACCCTACGTTAAATTTTTATTTCAAATTTAAATACTGAAATGATATCCGACCTTTATTTCTAGGTGAACAAATCAGTCATTTTGGAATCCGCGTATACATTGACCTAAGTGATGTACGATTTTCGAACATTACATACAGGGGATTTATGCGGACGGAAATCCCCAACTAGTATAAATAACTTTGGAGGAAAATTCTGAAGAATAGTGTAAATTAGTGGTGGTTAAGGAAATCGATAGATAAATTAAAATTAATCCTTCAAGGTGACTTTTCGGAGATTGTGAATGTGGAGCAGACAAAATTAGTAAATAGCAGAATTTCAGGACATGTATTTAGTTACTTTAAGACTGTTCAGTAAATGTGAAGCAGGAATGATCCATCTCTGGAGGGATTTCGCAGGGTCCATATCCATTTGTTGTTTTTCTTTTTTGGCCAGTTATTTCTTAGTCTTATACATCCAATATATATGGGGATAACATTGAGCTTTGGTGGTTAGGAAATATTAACTAAAAGGATGAAATTTAGGAAACCATTTTTATAGACTTATAAAAACCTATGTTCCGTAGAGAACTAGATACGTGACGCACAGTGGTAAGAATACGTGACCGGTTTGATAACACGCAAAGGAATGGGGTTAAATCAAAGAATATCTCACCGTGATAGTTTCCTCATTAATTGAAAAAAAATTAGTGACTAATGATCATTAATTAATCCTTCTTTTAAAACTTTCTAAAGTATAAAGGAATACAGGAAAAAAAAAAATTAACTAAACCGACAGTTAAATTCCATTACTTTAGGGTATACGTAACAAAATCTAGACAAGATAATTACAAATTTAGTCATAGTTAAATTCGTATATTACATGCTGAAAATTTTATGATATTGTTGCTATACTGTTCGGACTAATATAACCATTCTTCTATTATATCATACCAGTGTTTTAATTATTTTCTTACGTAAGCGATTTACATTACACTTGTGACAGGAACAAAATTTATAATTTAGATATGCAGAATGAAAATTAAGCACAGATTTTATTAAATGCAGATTTTAGCAAGTACTTGATAATAATAATAGAGAAATATGGTGCTTCACCCATAACATTAAATTTACTTTAAGCTTCAGATGGTTTCGCCTACCATTTTATTTTGATTAAATGTAATGATATATATGTTATGAAAATTCATACTCGTGTATTTTTTATTATAAAAATCGAAAACGTAAAATAAAATCCTGGCATGGAAGAATTGATAGAAAAACATTCAAAAATAGGTATATAAGTCTATCAATATGTAATTATACATTCATACATCTATTAATAAAAAAAGGCACCAAAATCGTAATCCTCTGACGTCTGTTTCGATTGCAATAATTCTGATTCCGTCATGGAAGGCAATGTCGTCCCATCTTCCGTCTCAACTGGAATTAAAGCAGCCTCGTATCCGTAGCTATAGTTACCTATTTAACGAAGAAAAAAAACTATCAATCACAAATATAACTATGGCAAACAAAAGACATTACTAATTCTTCCGTAAACAAATTAATACACATTAGGCTACATATTGAATGTGATTTCATTCAATTCTCTCTCTCTATAACAAATTTCTATATTCGTTTTATTGAATTTAAGTTAAAAAATCCCAAGTTAATTTCATTAAAAAACCATAAATGAAGACACTTCTCTTGGTCTCTCTTCAATATCTTTTTAGCTATCAAACTGTATAATTATATTTACCATTAAAACACATATTTTTTTCAAAAAAAAACATATAGATGAAACTAAAATACAATAAAACTCCACTAAAATTACGAGTACATTGCATATCTGGTCCACAAATCAACACACAACCTCTCACACCTCCTGAATCAGCCCCCCGGTCAAGAACATAAGTTTTTATAATTAATTCTAACAATTATCCTACTATTAAAATAGATTGCACCCTCAAACACACGGACTATATCCTATTATTCCAAACTATAAATTTTAAACTCCAAAATCAATCCAGATGAACCAATGTCCATTTTCTATCCCTATCAAACAAGAAATCCAAAGGTCCCCGGTTCGTAATGTGGCGATGTGAAGTGTTGAACACGACACCGGTATCCTTCTCTACAGTTTACACATCCTACTTCATTAAATAGGACAGACTCCTATAAATCGAGGTTCGTTTTTTAAACACAGTTTTTATTTCTCATTCATTCATTCTTATAATAATTTCAAAATCAACGTTGCCCGTACTCTTGTCCAATTTCATCATGAGTCTGATGATGTTCCAATAAACCCAGCGACAGTGATTCCGGTAGATTGACTAGGACTCTCCACTAACAAGGAAGCAGACTTAACCCCCTAGCACACTGTCCCCTTTATTAGACACTGTGTTTAAATGGATTTACTAGTAATCCGTCTACGAAGCTGAAAGGTCCAAGCCGTGTGAGATGATAAGCAACTCAATAAAATTATACTATTCTTAGCGATATTCTTCAAGATCTATCCCTGTCGCTGTCATTACATGAAACAAAGTAGTTAGCTCGATCAATAGATCGTAACAAGGTCAGAGCTGAACATAGAGACTGCCGATCCGTGCTAATACATCTTCCACTTAGATCCCTACCGAAGTTTCACCGTTACATGTAGGTCTCGCATACCTCTAAGTTCCAAAAGGCCGGTGAATTACTGATAAGGGTCGATTTTATTTATAATTACGTCTGAGGTAGCTTCAGCTATCATACCTAAATACCTATCTATTACTTTCTGACGGCAAGATTACCCATTCACAATCGTTGGGGATATGTATACTCGAATTAATTCCCTGTGATTAGAGTTAACCACACAACTTGTTTCCACTCGTTTGATAGGATACTTTGCTGTAGTGTTTCAAGAGAGATTTTTCGATTTCCAAACCTGTTTCTGGACACACTTGCCACGGTAGATTTTCAACCTTTATGCTACATAAGACGATAGGCCTCTCGTACAACAACTTTGTAAAACAGGCTTCAGACATACAGCCCACGCTTAAAGCAGTAGGTTTACTTTTTGATTTTCAAAGACACTCGCAACTTATAAGGCCATTGATCGCGGGTTAATCCGAATTTAGTAATACTACAGCTGCAGAATAGACAAATAAGTCTTTCTTGACGAGACAGATGTCACCGTATTAAATCGTCCCCACGTGTTATACAAATCTCAATATGTGTGTCCCTGTGGTCGGTTAATACGCACATTCTAATCTATATTGTGCCAGACCTCGTCCTTTGGAAACTATAAAAACCCAAGACTGGGAGATGCAGACTGTTAGCACTCGTCTGCGAATAATTTAATAAATGTTCTATGTAACTTCTATAAGGGATAATTTGCCGCTGATGCACCTAATGAAGTTTCATTGAGATACACTTCAATCTGATTAAAAAACAGGTTATTACAGGAAATATGGGTTCTGTGAATACTATGTTGATCGTCAGATGATGGAAGGTCTGTACCATCGGGTTTCGTCATTTTCGTTTTCAGATATAAAAAACACGTTGGATGGAATGCTAAATACTGATCCGAACGTACTAGGTATATTGCAACTCGAGAGGGATCATCGGTGTTTGGTAATCTGAAGTAGATATGAGCGGTGATGCTGATGAAAATTGTTTCAGATTACACTAATCTGCCCTTTGGTCGGGCTTCATGCGAGAAGAGATCCAGTTCACTCTCTACAGCAGTCATGGACCTAGAACAAGGGATGCGAGGAAATGCAATATGATGTATGTAGGTGCGTTGATCCTGACCGGTATAACATGAGGCGGATCCGTGTGACTTGCTATTTCTAATATATTCCAGCTCACAGTAATGATTAATGGTTTAGGTAAAAAGATGACTAAAAATATTCAATTAAAAAAGAAAAACACGCTCCATATTTAATTTAAATGCAATCAAGTCTTAACTTTTTTCTTAACGCATATTTTCATACGTTTTTTACCTTGACCCGTCATTCTTGCGTTCCTATTTGCCTTTACATCATCAACATCCTCACTGAAACATCTGTACATTCGTCTTTTTTAAGGATTCGCGGGGTTAGCTTCCTGCGGCTATATTCCTGTAACGTATGCATCCCCTGTTCGTATAGCTTTTTACCTATATATTCACCTCTTCTTCTAAATAGGGGCATTGCACTTCTCCATAATTTGACAAAAAATCCACCCAGTCCATACCCTCTTTGTAATTTTGTTCCAAACGAATACCCTATCGTTATACATTATATACTCTATCAGGCCCTATCTTTACACTGTGAGAGTAAATTTAATGAATTGAATTAAAATATAAACTTTTACATCGCTTATATATAATCTTACACCTATCCTTATTTCTAGAAGGTTTTTCAACAGTGTGTATAGAAGATTTTCTACTCTGTTAAAAAAAATAGTCTATCATGTTATAGGTTAAAGTGTCTGTTTCTTTCTAATATGAACTTTACACAATAGTGTTCCGTTTGTAAATGGATACGGTCTACCTTCCGACATCCTCTTATATGCATTTCGCACAGACCCATAAATGTGAACAAACTGAGACGTATCCACACGTAAAATGAACATTAGTGAAACAGATATAATCCTTTTCCTTTTTAAGGAACATGACACCACCCCTTAATAAGGGGCATTTAGATAATCCCTTACATGATCTGAATGGTCAGACCACTATCTCGTTATAAAACGTAGCCATCCCATGATCTTGCTAACTACTCCAAGGAATCATACTAACTAATTTGAGAGATAAGTTTGAGTGGCATTAGACTGTTGTCAGCATAGGGAAGTTCTCACTTTATTTTCCACTTATGTCTAATTTAGAACAGTTCAAGAATGTATCTACTACAGCATTCGTTGTTCATGATACACACTTTCTCGAAACACAACTCCTGAACGCTTTTAAGGATAAACACTTCTTAGCGCGCCTCTCAAATCTCATTCCTGTATCGCACTCTCACAAGTGCCCATTAAATACTCCTCGTGCTTCCGGCCGGGCAATGGTTATAATAATGTATATTAACATCTTACATTATCTTTACTAATACCGCGCACGTGGTGTTTAAATAACTGTGGATGTCATTGATTGGAGCGTTAATATCCTCGTTTTAACACAAATTTTTCATAGAACTATTCCGGAACCTTTAATTGTCACACGTTTTAAATCGGATGTGTTTTTTTATTTTTCAATATAGATTTACCACATAATCTGCAAACTCTATACACCAATTATCCAATGACTGTGTGCCTGGGGGGGAGATTTTCAATATTTCGTCCTCCTCAATTATTCACTTTCGCACAGTCCTACCTCCATAGAGATCCTGTTAAGTTGAATTTAGGATTTCACTTAATTCGGTTGTTTAGAAATCGAAACACTTCTATGGTATCGAGGATGTACGCATCCAAAAGATGCCGAAGATTGGCAGAGTTAAATAGAAATATATACACTCTCCAATGTTAATTCAACTAACCAATTCGTAATTAAGAGTTTCGTGATTTCACTAACTTTTTATCAATTATATGACATTAAAACTTGTCTAGGGTATATCCCACCCATCTTCACCAGATACGTTTTATTTTTACCCCTACCTTTATGAAACCTAATATCTTTTTCTTCTAGGTATTTCTTATAACTATTACTCTCCAGCCGACCTTCGAATCGTATTTTCCTGTATTTGCTGTTATTAAATCCTCCATATTTAGGGATTCTCCATTCTAAACTTTGGACGATTATATTAATTCACACCCCTCTAATTAGTGAAATTCTTTAACTGTTACTAATCATTACACTTTAAAAAACCTTCTCTAAGACCACCCGCCTTCATATCGTTTTCTAAACTGTCATCAGACTCTAGGACACTCTTACATATTCACTCTCACAGTTATCTAGAGATTTATCTATAATTTTACACCTCTTGGGTTTTGCTGGATCACGCTGGTGTATTCAGCATTCCTAAAGGAGTTGTCTTATAGTTCTATGAAAAGATCTCATATGTAAGATAATAAGTTCTAAGGTCCTCCCATCGAGTATGTACAATTTTATCACTTAAAAGGTGTTTCTACTTTATAAAGTATCTATTTGCATTGCCCCCTTCTTCTAATCGTACGCGAACTCTTTCTACAATAGCCAGCTTTATTATTGGAAATATCGTTAAAATCATCCCTAACTATCGTATTCAGTTAATAATTTTCCTGCATAACTCGCTCTACTAGAAAAAACCGAGCTAACCCCTATCGCGTGCAACATACTAAGTCTATTGGATTATCTATCATCATCCCTTATAATTTCTCTCCCTGCAGCAGCCACCTGGAGGTGTGGTTTATTATCTTTTAAATTTGACATGTTTAACCAAAAGTATCTAGAGTATACGTCAATAGTAAAAAGTATATATTGAAAACCCTTCCATTATAACGAACTGTATTAAATCATTTCCGCTTAAATCTAATTGCCAAACATTTATCGCAGGTGATGAGGCATGGTTGTCCGGGTAGGGAATTTTCGACGGACAGGTTTATGTAAAGTAAAAGCATCTTTACCCTCTAAATATTCTTTCAACTCTTTTTTCTCAGTGTTTGGAAACTTCTTTGCAGCAAACCTAGTGAACCCTCCAAAACTATTTGGTTCTCTCAAGTTGAAGTAATACTTATCAACCTTCGCCATCGCTTCCATGTTGAATACTGACACAAGTTAAACACTAATAATATATATATATATATATATAATAATATACCTAATAAATATTATATATATTATATATATACTATATATTATATTATATATAGATATATTTATATAGTATTATATATTATATTACTTAGTAAGCGGAATAAAGTAAAAACCAAAAAGTTGCATTCTATATCTACTCAGGTTATTTAATCATACGGACATCAACTAACATAAAACAGGGCCATTTATATCCTATATATACCTATATACTATATATATTACTATTATAGTATATATAATTATATATAATATATAATATAATACTACTGACTATATACAATAAATCATACCTATACTAATTAATAATATACATATATATATACACTATGCTATATATATATATAGGTACATATATACCTATTACTAATATATATATTTAATATACATAACACTCACGAATTTACACTCCACTTGAGGTACTGTATGGGATTTTTTCTGTTAATTTTCCCTCTGGCTAAACACAGTCTCTCATAAATTGTCATTCCTGGAAGCGTAAGACGGGTACCGAATGGACTGTGCCGGCCCTATATTCTGGTCTCAGGCATCTGGATATATATCCAAGTCTGTAATCTTTGTGTATTTAAGATTAAAGTCCGCGGGGAAGATTAATAGTCTGAAGTTCTTGTTTGATGCTAGGCCATCCAGCTACAGCACCTTTCTTCCAATCACCTGAGAGATCTGCTATCAAGTCAACAATATTTGAACTCCTTTGACAATTTCATTATCGATAATGATTTGTCCAATTCATTCCATGATAATTTATCTTTTTTAAAATCGTTATATAAAGCTATATAGACCAGATTTGCGATCTCTATTTGGTAAGCTTTCCTCCAGGATAATTTTAAAACTATCCTCGTTTTTCACTTCAGGCTTTACATCCGGCGTTAGATTTGAATCATCTAGGGTTGACTTATTTAATAATGCATGGTGACGTAAGTCTTTAAGAACTATTAATTTTTGTATGGCTTCTTGATATAAGACACGTTTTTCAGGAATGTTATGTCCGAATTTGAAATCCGATACACTTTTTTCTCGTAATTGTTTATCTGTTCAACTTTAGGGTCATATAAACTATGAGGCAGAGGTTACTGATATGACCCTGCATCACTCTGAAGATGAGGACTCTAATGATTTAATTGCTGATGATATGATGAAGATTGGCTGCATGTAGTGGATGTGACGATGGCCGTACAAACTGAGGTTGCAGCTGATGAGACTGCTGAATGGAATATTGATCAGATGATTGATATATTATTATTATGCAAGTATACTTCACTTTCGCTTCAGTCTGTGGGGCAGAAGACATCACATGAATGGTTCGGCTTTATGTTTGAGTTTCTTCCCCGCGATAATCGTCCGTACTTTGCCCAACAAGATGAAGACCGTCGAGAGAGATAAGTAAATCAGTTGTGGGAGGCGGCTCGTCAGAATGGTATCGGGAGGTCTGACACTCCGAGAGAGGAAGGCGCAATTTGGCGCTCTCATGTACAGGATTTCAATTGCCGTTACCTAATGAGAGGAGTCAACATAAATAATTTGTTTCTAGGGAGTGGAGAAGTCGAAGAAATTGATGTAAATTTCTGATCATTGATGTTTTTAAATAGGGGTGTTTAGCGCTGTAGCGCGTAAGGCGATCTGATAGATTGTATTTGGTTAAGATAGAATTCGAAACGAAGGTGAGTATTATAGCGTTACTGTGTAACATTGAAGATAAGGGGAAGGTTGGGAGGTTGCGGCAGAGAAGACAGCGAAGCCCAACTGTCCTCTGTTTTAGGGTAGTAACGCACTGGAGTAAATTCATTGGCTGCGTGCATTGAAGGAAGGAATGATGCTTATTGTAAACTGAGCAGCAGGATGGCTAATTTATGGAGAGAGATGTCAGAGCCAAGCAATGTAGGAGAGGGAATAGTCAAACGTGGGCCCATTTGTATGACAAAAAAAGGCAGACTTTTTTTTTTGGAAAGGGATGTTGAGGAATTAAAGATGTATATGAACGTCTGGTGCCAAATGGCCAGTATTAGATTTTGTGGACTCTGCAAATGTTGTCCAGGCAACGGTATTGGGGTTTGAAGCACGAAGCATAATTTGTACAATGATGTATTTTTCGAGAGAGAGTGGTATAATTAGATTAATTCAAGGCTCACTTGGGGGACGATAGAAAGTCAGTGGAGATTAAGGATCGCTTCGATTTTGGATGGGATCGTAACGGTGTAAGTATGTTGATGGAGGTGAACATATAGACTGCACGCATACCCAGTTTAGAATCGATTAGGGTACGTAAAGACGTAAAGGGATTTGCGATTCAGAACCAAGATTTTGAGGCGAAGATGAGTAACAGGTCAGAGGGTGCGATACAAGTTGTTTTTAGGTGTTTAATATGCGGTGGGTATGTTACGTGGTCATCTAGGATGAGCTGTAAATTTGACCTGTGAAGTACAGGAATGGCCGAACCATATAAGTTAGGTTGCGGAAAGAAGTGGGCAGTTCTTCGATTCCCTTTTTCTTAAAAGCATAGCTGAGGTTTTGGTGGGAGGAAAATGTAAGGTCATCGGGAGCTAGCACTGTATATTTCAAATAGTAGTTTGAAAGTGACGTTACGAGAAAGGCAGCCTGGACAGCTATGTATAATGCTAAGTTGCGACAGTAATAGGAAAATTGCAGTCCATGGGGAATATAGGGTAAATATCATTAAATTCGAGAGGCAATAGTAGTCACACTTAAACACTACCTGCGGAACGTCATTATCCAGGTAAGTGGCGTGACAGAATGAGAAGAGAGAACTTGCATGGATGTTTGCACAAAGAATATTATGAAAGAGGGAGTTGTTCGCGAGAATCCGAGCGCATTGGGAGTATTAAGGAGGAATCAGTTATCCGAGTTGTGTGTAAGCTTTTTCATAGGTCAAGAAAGAGCCAAGAACTTATCACAGTTGAGAAGGCTTCCCGGATGTCATGGTTAGTTTTTAACAAGGGGTCTGCAAGGTCGAAAACGACATTAATTTGCGAAAGCAAACTGAGTTTGAAAACTTGGGTCTCTCCAGAAGACGGGAGAAAAGGGCTGAACCATTTTCTTTAATTTACAGGTAAATGGCGGCAGTGAATTGGTTTTGGGTTCAAGCTTGATTTTCCCGTTTGGGTGATAGAATTAAAATGCGTAGCAATAGATAGGAAAAGAGGATTCCGTCCAGATTCTGTTATATAGATAGCAAAATGCATGATGCTGAGGGGTATAATGACGGGCTGATATACGAAATTAATATTGTTGGACAAGAAAACGTCTTTGCTATCGCACAGTGCAGTATGCATACTCTGCAAGTGTAAAAGACGGTTGTAGGTATGATCTTCCCTTCGCTGTTGAAATAAGTCATGGCAGTGCTGTGACAGTTCTCAGTTTTTGAAAGGCTTAATATAGCGGAATGAATCGAATGGCTAGCGAAGTATAAGCTAACAGCATCGTACACGAGGAGCGGAGATCGTATCCGTTATATCAGCCATAACAGTGTGTGGTGAGGAGTTTTAGATTGAGACGAGAATTTTTCATTGTCTTCACACTAAAGGAAGGGAGATTGTTGGAGTTAAAGATGATCGATGAATGTAAATTCGAAATATGCTTAGCGTTTGACGATTAGATTGCCCGAGTATCTTGCTGCGGCTGCTTTAAAATACTCATGTTTGGGGTGGTGTGGGTCTTTTTGTATTGCTTGTAGAGTTCCTTCTTCTCTCGGTTGGCTTTGTGCGACCTCTTGGGACCAACAAGGGTTTGCCGACGCCTGCCTGAGGAAGAGTGGCGGGATGCAAGTTCAGTGCATGAATGACTCTTTTGGAAGAGCAAAAGGCTATCAACAGTCTGGAAAATGGTTTAATTAAAAGGCAGAAAGAAATTGTGGGCTGATAAAAGGAGCCCACTCGCGATATCAAGCCAGCTGAGTTAGGGTTTTTTGCATTGGGCTGAGAACATAATTTAATGCTATTGGGTATGATACTAGCCGAATAATAATCAAGTCGGGACAAGGATAACACGATCCATAACAGGGAATGGAGGCAAAAGGAAATATCATACAAGAAGAAGTGTGTGTATATAACGTTCATAAGGGTAGAGGATCTGATGTTAAGTGCATCCAAGGGAAAAGGGGTTAAGAAGATTATTAAGATCTTGGATTTGGATAAAGTGACAGAGTCACCCCATATGGGTGGCGGAGGTTGAAGTCACTAGTATAATGAAAGAGTAGGGAGCTGTTAAAGATAAGTTAAGTAGACTTAGTATCACTACTCGGAGCTTAAGTAGACTGACTATATAATGTGATGGATGAAGTGTGTTCTTGCCGTACTGCTGAAGTTGGTTGAGAGGGACTGGGGATAGGGGATAGATTTGTGAATGAGTATTCCCTATCCTGAGCTTTAATTGTCTCTTCCTTCAACATTTTAACGACGTTTATATTCAGATGGTTGAAAGAAGTAACGATGAATAGTTCCGAAGTTCTTGCACATATACACTTTGGTGACTATGTTTAATTGTTGAACAAGTTTTCGAAATTAGAGTAATAGCCCGACAATTATTGAAAGAGTATCATGATGAGTTATGATATGTATGGTGGTGGTTCATGGTGACATTGGTTTATGTGAACTGGGTAAATGTTAGAGGGTGGATTATAGATTGAGAGGAAGGTATGAGGCGTGGGGTACCGGGAGGATAAAGTGACATCTCACCTGCAAGATTGATAACTAAGAGATTTGTTAGAGAGTTTATGACTCGTTTTAGGGAGGAGTTTTCAGATGTATTGGTGAGGATTCACATGAACGAGATAAGTTGGAGATTCACCAAGTCAATTATTATGTGGGTTTCGATTGGTCAATAGAAGAGAACCAAAATGCTCGTAGTTTTATGTATATGGGAGTGGATACGTATATGCAAGTAAGCAGATTGAAATGTGTGGGATGTGGAGTTGCTTCATGGAACTGGGGAAGGAGATGTTACCGGGAAGGATGTCATCTTTTTGAGAAGGAGTTGGGGTGCGGATAAAGGGTTCAATATTGGATTCGTTGATAGCAAGTTCCCGTGATCTGGAGCTTGCTAGCAAATTGTGCTGGGAGTGATTGTTTGGGAGATTGGACGATTTAAGTTAGAAATGGGGACCTCTGGGTCATCCTTCATGCTCAAATAGCAGAGGCGTTAGAGCGTTGCGGCGTTATGCGTTGGACAGTATTCCTATCTGCCATTTATCTCGGGAAAGCGCAGAATGTATGTAGAAAGAGGAGTGGTTTCATACATCAAGCTCCATTTGGGAAGTGTTTTCCATTTCATCTGTTAAGTTATAGAATCCTTGGGGAGCGCTGAGATGGGAAATTCAGAAGAAAGAATTATTCGGAAGACTCGAAGAGCTAAGAGTTGTCCTGCACTATTAGAGGTGTCATTGGTAGGCTTCCGATAAGATGCGATTGGCTGGGTAGAATACTATTAAAAGTGTTAGATTTTGTCCCTTGTAGTAGGATTGATGGAAGGTCTCTTACTGAGATTGATACATTGATTTGGGTGTGATTTAACGTATGGGGTTAGTGTTTTTTGTTTAAAATTCGGACGCTCTGTATTTTAACGAATAATTTTTAGCTTGGCGAGTTTTCTTTTTTTGCCTTTGGGGACATCTTTTTTTTCAGGAATTGAGTAACGGTGGGAAGGTGAGAATCATGAGGCAAAGTTATACATATAACAATAAAGTTTGGAGAATGAATGTAGACGCCATGGGACAGTGTGTCTTGAAAAGAAGTGTTTCCAAGATTTGTGTGAACAAGCTCAGTTTCATTGCTGGTTTGTTGAAGGTTGTACTCGAGTAGGGGTTGTTATGGTTTTTGACAAGAGATTGGTCAAGGGAGCTGCTTTTGTTCAAATTTGAGGAGTCGAATCGGCGTGGACAATACGGCAGATAGGATAAGTAGCTGCCTGAAGTTTCCACTGGATTTTGGGGAGGAGTTTGTGCTGGGATGAGTTTGTGTGGGTGGATTAGCCGCTGGGGAGTGTGGGGTAAGCGTGATTGTGGTGTAGGATCGTTGTCTTGTTAGGATTTATTTCATACAAGCTGGGTTGGATCTCTTGCTCTTCTTGTGTAGGTGCATAATTCCAGAACTCCTGTATAAACAGGTAAGACGGGCATTTGACAGAAGAAGCACTGTGGGATCTCACAAGTTTCTACAGTTTATAGGGGTATTATATTCAACAGGGAGTGTGAATAATTTCCAGGATGGGCAATCATTCTCTCCGGTCCAACTACAGTATTTTTTGGGGATGACCAAACGTTGGAATTTAAAGCAACGTCTGGGTTTGGAATCTTTTATTGGTAATTGTAAACTATTTTAACTCAAATAACCACTCACTGCAGTTGTCATTAGTAAAAAGGAGGATTGGTTTGTCACGAGTTTCGCCGACGAGGGGGAATCTATAAAGTTTTGTAACCGGAAATCTTTTCTGTTAGAGATTTCGGGAGGAAGCTGTATCATTCAGTATTTTGCTGTTCATCAAGTAGTATGGTGCTTTTATATATTTTTATATATAAACAAAGGCAGGTAGAATGAAGGGAAATAAAAATTACGCAAAATACGTTAGGGATGACAGAATAGAACTTTGATATCGGATAGTAGCTTGTACGAGAATGACCATTGTCTTCATAATCAGTGACTGGAGGATCTTCAACGCTTAAAAAGTGTATTACTTAGAAGAATGGTTCTGTGCTCAGTA
The DNA here is from genome assembly GCA_015478945.1 of Trachelipus rathkii. Lineage (NCBI taxonomy): Eukaryota > Metazoa > Arthropoda > Malacostraca > Isopoda > Trachelipodidae > Trachelipus > Trachelipus rathkii. The sequence goes on along the minus strand of JABUQX010003501.1, from coordinate 36,446 downwards.
GTAAGAGCTTTGGAGGTAGTGAATGAGAATGGTGATAGATACGGATAGATGTTCTGTGAATTACCTGAGGGGTGCAGCAGTAATGGAGTGAAAGAATGAGAACGGACTGTGACGAGGGGCATCTTTGCGGGATTGCCCCGAACGTTTGGGCTCCTGGGATGCAGAGGGCGTGCCCCGCGACTGATGCGGAGACACAGAGGGCTACCAGGTGAAGTGGGGGACACGCGGCATAATGTTGAAGTGCAATTTCAAAGGAACAATTTATTGGTCCAGGTTCGGGAATCTTTAATTCCATCAGTTTCCGAGGCTTCGTAAGTTATCCATAGTGTATATTATATAACGGGGTCCCCTCATGGGTGTCGAGCCTATGAAGTTTGTGCCGGAGGACCACTCTACAGCAGGGGGGGGTCTCTTATTATAGATTTCGAGGGGGTCAGGGAAAAGACCAAAGCCATGGTGTGGGTGTGGATGCACGCGAATACAAAAAAGGATATTGCGGCTTACACCCTATCAGCACAGATGAACGCCAGAGTGCACCTCAGTAAAGGGAAGGGGTGTCATTGGCGTTCATCTACTTCTGGAAAAAAAAAAAAAAAAAACAAAAAAGCTGTTTCGTCTAGACGCTGAACGGCGGTGGTATATCGTATATCGCCCAAAGATTCCAGAGAGCCCACACAACAGGTGAGGTCGCTGGGGGATATATATAATAATTATATATATATATATTTATAATATTTATAGTATATTATATATATATATATATATATAAGTATATAGTTATTTATATATATATATTATATAATATATTTCTATCTGCTGAAGATATATATATAAATTTTAATTTTTTATAAATACTATTTTTTTTTTGCGGTTTGCCACATTTTGCAAAACTGGGTTTTTTAATAAAACCCCGGTGGGCTGGGCAATTTTAAAAGAAAATAAATTTTTGCACCTGCTTTAATAAAATAAAAATAATAATAAAAAAAAAATTTTTCCGCGGCCCATTATAGCCACGCGGGTAGTACTACAAGTTTTTATATTAGATATATTTAATTTTTTCCCATAGAAATTTTATATTGTTTAAAAATGTTTAGAAATTAGGTCTTACAATGCCCTTTAATAGAATTCACTTTTGAATGTGAGTTTTTTAACTATCGTTATAGAAAATTGTGAGATTCGGTTTTAATTATCTTTTTCAGTGGGATACCTCGAAGTATGTTGTTAAACTGGAAAGTATTTATGTGATCAAGCAGTATTAGTGGCATAAACGGGGCCTAACTTGGTCGGATTCACCCCGCGTAAAATTTGAAAGAGGGGTGGCTCGGACCACCATTGTTTTTTTCGTATTTTACGTATTTTATTGACATTTTTAATTTTACGTCTACATTAATTTAAAATGATAAAAGTTACTTAACATCAAGTGAAGAATTTTTTTTAAAAAATGGAAATTTTAAGTAAAAAACCGAGTTCAAAAAAGTGTCAAAATTTTTGGGCGGAAAGGGGTGAGTTATCAATTTATTTATATTCGATATTTTAATTTATATATAATTGACATTTTTATTACTATAAACATTTTTATGAATAAAATAATTATTAATATTAGTAAAAATTTAAAATATAAAATTGAAATTAATCGTAAAAGACGATTTTAAAAGAATGGATCGATCCCATCATGTGGTCCGCTTCACCCTGCCAGGTCGGGCTGACTCGCGTTATTCAAAACTTTAAAAACTTTTATTTAGATACATTATTATTTTTTAATTGTGTTCACTGCCGACTATAGGGCGTGATTTACAAAAAAGAATTCAAAACAGTGCATTAGTGAGAGTCGGTAGACAAGTTATATCTAAGTGGTCCACGTCATCTGCCGAGCTATATATATTAATGTATTTGATCTCAAAACTTGGTATGTTTTATAGATAGCATTTGCTTCTTTCTCCCAAAATTCACAATTTTAATCTCCATTAATTTATAATTTCCGATTTACAAGATGAGCTGTAGACTTTTATCTCTGAAACTCATTGTCACTATAATAATAGCCTAATAATTATAATAATTCATCAATATTTATAGATTGCTTTGTCTTTTATGGTACCGTATGAAACAAAGCCTGCACATATCACTCGATAAATAATAGAGAGTAATCTATAAAGCCTTCAAGTAGCCAGTGTGAAGGTGAAAAGATAGAAGTGCTAGATATATAGTTCTAATTTTTTTTAATATTTAAAGCATAGTAATGTACAAGGTTTATAATATATATTACTGTGAATCCAGACAACACAAGATTTGGTTGGCCCTATTCCTTTCAGAATACATGTTTGCCTCTACCATTGAGGGGGTAAATCTTAAAATTTTTTTTTTTTTTTTTTTTTTTTTTTTCAATTTTGAATATTTTGATTTCAAATGTGCAATTGTTCTATATGGAAGATTTGTTCTTTGTCTTTTATTAATTTTAAATTTAATGATGAAAAATGATGTAGCTATACCAAACTACACTGAGAAATCTTATTAGCTATAATAGATTAAAAAGATTGGTAACTATTTTTCTTATAAGCTATTTATTTATGATGAACAGGACTTACTAAATCTTAGCATAATATTGATTAAAGGAAGTTGGTAGAAAAAATTTTACTGTGGAATAGAATTTAGTGAAAATGTTGCCCTAGAGGGATTGTTTGCCACTGTTCTGGTATGTGTTATGAATTTTCCCAATGACTAGTATGCTTTTTGGGTAAGATGATGCACGTCATTATTTTAGTATATTTTTGCCTTCTCTCTCCTCTGTCAGTGGAAATTTATGGGAAATGCTTGATGGCTATTGTAGGAAGGTATGAAGGGAAAAAATGGTCTTCTTGATTTACTCTGGAACATAGATTATAATTTTTGAGTTCTGAATTACTTGTGTATGCAATGGTGAAAGTTATGACGTTTTAGATGCATTGAATATAATAAAATGCTTGAATATATTAGGAAGGCTGAAGTAAAAAATCGTTGTCTTGATTTTACATCGGGAAACTCAGAGCATAACTTTTTGATAGCTTTGATTACTAACTTGTATACTGCAATGGCAAAAGTTATGACTTTCTAGATGCATTGTTCAGAATGTATGATTTCCATAAAACTATTAAAAAATTATTTTTTTTTTTTTTAATTCTTGTGAAAAGGGTAATTTCATCAATTTGCCAAGCAATGCTCTGCCTACCTATGTTGTAAAGTTAAATTTGAAGATAATTTTGATACTCTGGCAGGTGATCACCTCTTCTTGTTCTGTATTATATAAAGTATATATATGTCATTTTTATCATTTTAGGGAAGAGAAAATGGTTTTGCTTTACAAATAAGTTTTTGTCATTTCTTTACTGTTCAGAATGAAAAATGGCTCACACATCATTAGTTAAACCAGTTATCACACATAACTGTCACACATTTCATTTAGTACCATTGTAGAGTATGGGAAAAATGATGATTGCCTTATCTTTTGATAAGGAATCACCTTCACTCGCCTAAAGAAGCACCTTCTGACTTAGTTACCTCAAAGCTCCTCCACCTCAAAATGACACTATTTTTTTTCATCTAATAAATCACTGAACTCATTTTAGCTTCCTTTAGACATTAGGAATCATGGGTATTTCATCAATAAGATATTGCAGTGAATGAAAAAATAAGTCTGTCAATGATAAAAAACTTAAAAGAATGCCCTGCCTTAACATCTCTCACACACATGCAGACTAAATCCCCCTGAAGTTGATTGTATAAGAGCTATAGCTAATTGAAAAAACTGCCTGCCAAACATGATTTGAGTATTATAATTTGAGATAAATAATAGTTACTGTCATGAGAACTTGCAACCAATATCTAAAAAATTTGAACAGAACTTCTTTGCATTATATCTATACACTAGAAAAACCAATAAGAGTACTCTGTATGAAATGTTAAAAGGCTAACTTCCATTGTACATTCTCTATTCATATCTATAGTAAATAAAATCACTTTGTATCACCATGATTTACACTACCATAAATTTCATTTGTCCTTTTTCTAAGGGCACCCTATCAATTTATTGGCTATATATACTGCACAGTTTATTTAGTTGTTTATTTTGTGCCCATTGCAAACTGATGTCAAATTATGAATTATATTTATAAATTTGACATCATTTTGCAATGTATACAAATTAAACTACTAACATTATAAATAGGTAGGGACCTTTACTTTGCAGCTGTGCAATATAACCAATATATTGATAGGGTGCCCATAGAAAAAGACAAACAATTTATGGTACTATAAATCATGGTGATGCAAAGTAATTTTATTTACTAGCTATATGAATAAAGAATGCACAATGGAAGTTAACTTGTTAACATTTCATACTGAGTATTTTCACCAGAGTTTTCCTAGTGTATGGGAATTATACAGGAAATTACTTTTTTTTTTTTTTTAAGTAGGTGCTATGAAAAAAATTTATTTACTGCCTACCATATTTATTTATATTACCATATTTTCTGCATCTGGACCTGTGAATTCTTTTTCATCAAAATGTATAATTATAGGTGTTGATGGGGTAAAAGACTGCCTTATCTCTTCATTTAACTTAACTCTGATTTGTAATCTTGTTCTCTGTATTGCAGATTTAGAAATTGTTATATTCTCTATACAAAGTCCAGCCTCCTTAAGTGCAGGGGTAATAACACAAATTGTTTTCCTTGACAATATATTTGTGCAATCGACTGCAGCATATAACAAAGGATCTTTTAAAATTTGCTTGCTCTTTACAGTCACATTACTCTGTATAACGACGGTCACATTTGATGTTTGACACTTTTACTGAGAGAAACATTTGTTATATTCGTTCATTGAAAAATATTCCCCATTGCTACTAAAAGTTGACTCTGGTTCACTGCTTAACTCCTCTACATTTAATTCATTCAAGATTATCTGTGCATGCCATGTATTCCTTTCTTCGATGTTTGCCCTCTGTCTCACATCATTCTCATTTTCTTCTTTGTTCTTTCTACAGATATTTTATTCAAACCATCCATGCACATATCTCCCTCCTTTCATTGGTCTTTTAAAAATGTGATATCTTCATCCATTTTTATCATTTGTTCTGCTTTTACATGGGCAATATCAAAAAGCATATCAAGCTGTTTTTCAAAGAATTTTGTCTTAGCTTGCTGTGTTGTGTAAAACACTTTGTCAGTTTATTTTTTACTAGATATACATACATATTATATACTTTTTTAAGCTTTGAAACATTAGGTTTTTGAGTTGTTGGTACACGAGTTCTCCCAGAGGCTTAAGAGTTCATCAGCAGTAATTGAAGCTGCTTCAGCTATGTTTTTATCACTTCTTTAATCCATAAAACAGTCCAGATAGAACATGTCTCACAAGTGAAAGTTGAGAACCTTCAATTTTACTAATCATTATCTCAATTTACCTGACATTGTTCTGGCTTCTTGTTTCTGTCATTTTTATTAATTTGCAAAACTATAATTAATTAATTATCAATACATGACAAACATTTATATATTTGCATTAGTTTTTACACTTATTAATTCTATAATACTGACCTGAAATTAGATGAAATGAGAATTAGTTCACAAATAAATAGTACCTAAGTTGCAACACATTACGCTTAAGTAAAAAATGTAAATTACCGTACTTGTATTCCAGATTTTAAGTCCTTTGAGCAACTTTTAATATCAATTTAGGAGACTGAAATTTTACCATCCTTATTTTCTTTCCAATTCTCACAAATTAGTAGGGAATGCCAGTTGAATTTTTGATTTTTTTTTTTTTTAGTACAGTATAAATTATATATATATATATATATATATATATATATATATATATATATATATATATATATATATAATATATAATATATTATATATTATATATATATATATATATATATATATATATATATATATATATATTATAATATAATATATATTATATATATTTATATATATATATATATATATATATATATTATATATACCGTAAAGTGGGGCAATTCAGTCCAAAATTTGGGGTACTCAAAATGCTAAGGTTTATGGAGACTTTTTTTTTTTTTTTTTTTTTAAGAATTTTTTTTTTTATGTTAATGTTATCCTTGAGAAATAGAATTTGTATAATTACATATGTATATATAATGCGTGAGATATGTTAGAAGCTGATAAGTAAAGTGGACTGATTTGCCCCACGATTTTTAAGGGTGGGGCAATTCAGTCCACTTCAATTTTAATATTTATTTTAATAAATTGGGATAATAAAAGTTTTTTATAATTTTGTTTTATTTCTTTCAAATTTATGAATTATATACCTAACATTAAATATAAAGAGCATTTATGGAGGTACGGTAGGACTCTTATTTATAGAATATAAAAAAATACAAAAATATAATGATAAACATTATCTTCAGCAATAATTAACTAAAAAAGTTTTATAATGTAAATAAACAAATAAATAAATAAATACTGTACCGTAAATAATGTAAATAACATAAGGAATGACAAGTTGGCATATGCTACTATAAAATATTCCATGGTTATTAAATTGCAAAAAAATATAAAAATATACTGTAATGATAAAGGAACATTATCTTCAGAAATAATTAACTAAAAAATAGTTTTATAATGTAAAAAATAAACAAATAAATGAATACTGTAAATAATGCAAATAAAAAATGTAAATAAATAAATATAAATAAAATAAGGACTGACAACTAGGCAGTAGCTATGGCAGTATGGTAAGTGAGTAAATGGTATACTGGTAGTTAATGTGCTACACTACAGTAGATTGTTTATCTAATTACTCTACCACCAAAATGATTTTCAAAATAAATCTTTGTTTGCTTTAAAGTTTTCAGCTTGCATTTCATAATAATTTGGCTCTCCGAAATATTGGCTCTCAGAAATATGAGTAATTGTGGCTGGATTACAATTCGTGAATCTCTCTAGGTCTATAGTACTGAACTTTCCACATGTTTCTTTTCTTACTTTTCTCAATCAGCTTACACACACAAAAAATATTAGGTATATATTCAACAAGCACATAATCACACAGTAAAAACTCTTCACTAATGTTACTATTGTCATCTCTTTCCTTCACAGATTCAAAATATAGTGTCTTTAATGGGGAATCTGGTTTTGAAGAAGGACCTGCCTCCATTAGGTCTGCAAGGGAAATGCTTTGCCCATGAAGGATCTTAGTTGCTTACCTCATTTTCTTTGCAACAACATCAATCTCCCTTTTATCTTCTAGAAAATTCACTAATTTAGGGTTGATTAAATTAGGATCAATTGGTGGTGGTTTCTTTTTTTAGTTTGTTTAGGACTTGGGTGGGATTATAAGGATATATTCCACACGCCTTGAAACCAGCTACAGCAAGATGTTCCCACTCCTCATTCATTTGTTCCATTAAAGATAGTAGCAGTTCAGGTACATATTGTTTTGGTAGAACTGTAAAATGTTTCCCCCTCACCAAGTTTCCACTTCGTTAACACCTTATTCCAAATCTTTTTTAAGGGACCAAATACAGACACATCTAATGGTTGAAGTAGATGCATTGAATTAGGTGGCAGAAAACACATTCATACATTATTCTGCTCACATAATTATATTACTTTATGATTTATATGGCAAGGCCAAATTGTCTCCAATCAGAACTTTTGGCTCTTGTGAAGGAAGAGCTTTGACATAAGCTATGAAAACTGAATGGGACCAGTTCAGAAACATAGCAGAGTCAAACCAACCAGTGGTGGTTTTGTTGTAACGGGCATCTGCTGGCCCATTAAGAACCCAAGAATCTTGCATTCTTTCAGCCTTATACATAATGTAAAGGGGGAGAATATCACCTGTAGCTGTTACAACATACATGATTGAAACAACGAATTTGGAAGTGTTCATTATTCTCTCTGCATATTTAATACCTCTTCTAAATATCTGAATGTTTCCCTTGGGGTTGTCAACCAGATTGGTTTCCTGATAATTTAGGATGTTTGATGGGGGAACACCTGACAATGTTATTTGAAGTTTTGAGAAATAATTTTCAACAAGTAAAGGAGTGACAGCTGCTTGCTTTCAAGAAATATTCTGATACATTCTTGTTGTCAGAATACGTTTGTATCATTTCAAAAACACTCTTACCCACTCTATGCCTGGAATGTTATTTGAGAAACAATCTATTGACCTACCACTTGAATCTAAATAATATTTTACAAAACTTTGCAAATCGTGGAAATCTAGAGCCATGTCATAATCACCAAGCTTAGCCAGATTTATGGCAATGGCCATTTCTTCACCACAAAGAATAGCTGTTTTATGACCTTTTTTTTTGTGGTGATTTTACAGTTCCTTTATACCTATTTATAAGAGTTGTTTTTGGAATCTTATATTTTCTGCATGTTTCCCTGATTGACTTCCCCTCATTAAGGTCTAATAAGGCTCTGGCAACATCATCTTCAGAGTATGTCTGTAAATTCTGGCCTCCGACTTTCTTGTATGTGTGAACCATCTTGCTGAAAAAAAAAAAAGTGCAAATTAATTTTATGAAAAAATTAACCTATTTTGTGTAAAAATTAGAAAAAGTTATTAAAATTATTAAAAGTAAAAATTATTTTAAACATTATATTCAGACAGCTAACTGTAAGAGAGTATTACAAAGTTAATTTTTTGAATATTTCAATATGGACCGATTTGCCCCACCCAAATATTTTAACATGGACTGATTTGCCCCATGTTACAATTTTTATAAAATATTTATTTCTTACCTGAATGACTCCAATGATTGGCTTTGGGTTTTGAAAGTGTTTTTTAGTACTATAACTTTGTACCAATAACGTGGTATAATTATTTTTGCCTCTAGGATCCTTAGTGATTGAATTAAAATTTTAATGATTTTATAGTGCTCTGGAAGGAAAAAAAAAATCACAAAATTAATGGACTTAAATTAAAGGTTTTATAAAAAATTAATACCTAAAACATAAAACCACATTATTTGACATCTTTAAAGATATATTTTACTTTGTAAAGGCAATTTTGGGCCACTGGACCGATTTGCCCCACATGGACCGAATTGCCCCACTTTACAATATATATATATATATATATATATATATATATAATATATATATATATATATATATATATATATATATATATATATATTTTCCAATTTTGAAGATCTTTCCAGCTTGACCCCCTTGGATTTTGATGAAACTTGGCCTGTTCATGCATGCATAAATGGAGAAATCCAAAATTTTGAGTTCAAAATAATAATTAGTTTAGTCTCCAGATCATTTTTTGTGAAGGTGACCGACACTGAATTTATCAAAAAAATTTTTTTTTAAAAATTCTTAAGTTTGACAGATTGCTGTAGAACAACCATAAGAGTGAGAGACCTGAATCTCGGAGTACTTGTTCAACTCTTTAAGATAAACACAAATATTGTATTGCCATTACTCAGAAAGGTTTACTTTTTTCACAATCAAGTACTTAACATGAGCATTCAAGAAATCTGAAATCTACATTTTCATAATACATAAATTGAAAACAAAAGCTTATAGGAGCTTTGTTTTGACAGTTTAATTAACCATCTGCAGGTCTCTACAAAGTTCATTTTTAAGCTTCCATGCTTTTATATTTGCTCGGATATTTGCCTTTAAACTTGAGAAAAAATTGTGACCATCAAATTTGACCAACTTTAGGAGTCACATTTCTCAATGTTTGAATATTTTAATTTAATAATTGCACCATTTGAAAGGACATGCTATAAGCAAAAAAAAGATCTCTATAAAATTTTTTGGGTTCTTTGATATAAGGTTTCAATAATTAGTTTGAATATAGGTAATGAAATTTTTTTCATGAAGATTTTGTACCCACTGACATGTTGCTGTGGAACATCCATTAAAGTAAGAAACCTGAAATTTGACTTGTTCAGTTCTTTGAGCTAAGCACATTTACAAAATAATTTTTTTTTCAACAGCGAATCCAAAAACGGCTTGAAAAGTGACCTTGAAATTTGAAAGTGAAAATATACTGTAATAAATTTGACATATTAAATATGGCTTGCTAACAATATAAGCATTTTATTTATACTTAACCTGCATTGGTCAATGGTGGCTCTGCCACTACTAATTCATATTCAAGTAGTGAATTAGTAACCCCATCACCATATGGGCAAAGCCTGATTGCCAGGCAGGTCCAGCCATGGGTGGGTTTCTTAGCACAAGTCAGTTTCTTAGTACAGGTTCCCAAGCCTCAAGTGAATTTCTTTACTCAGGATTCAAAGCCAGTAGTATTAATTTTTTTTAGGATTGTAAGGCCAAGTTACTTTAGGCATGAAATTATGGATTGAAACATATATCGACTCCCATCATAACTTCTTTAGGTGAAGTATATTGTTGTCCCATAGCCATTGATGTAAGAATTGAAAGATTTTCAATAATATGATGTTCAGGTACCCAACAGGCATCTTTTCTTGGAGGCCAGTGGAATGAATTAGCTTTTCCATTGTAGTAATTTTGGATTTAACCCACCACATATTGGATCGAACCCACCACACCATGTGGATGCATGAAGGTGATCAAAGCACCCTTCTCAACAACTGACGTTTCACAAATGTTTACAAACTACCATTGGTTTTCGTATATACATGCTACATATTGCCCAGACTGGAGACTTGGAATTGGTATATAATCCATATTGGGTTTTTCAAACTTATCAACATAAGCTATGAATGATATATCATTTGACACTCTACTTATATAAAACCGCTTTTTGTCAATGGTTCTGAATTGGTGATTATCTCTTGTTCCAGGAACTGTTTGGCCATCCTTGAATCTTTCATCTTGAATTGGCCTGACTGCATCTATCTTTTTCTTTTGAAACAAAGGAAAATTTGATACAGCTCACATGTTTATTATCACAAAAATCAAACAATTTTCTTGGTGTCAAAATTTGATTATCGATTGTCCTCTGAAGATTTGTACATCATGCCAATCTTTTTCTGTTCCACCAATTCCATCACATGGAGACTTTCCATGGCTGGTGGTTAAAAAACTCCACTCAGCACTTTCAATGTTAAAATCATTATGGTAGTTATACAAATTGATTAAATTTTTGAAATTTTTGTACTGGGCTGTTGAACCATCACTGAAGTAGGAAATATGCTTTATTTGTTCAAATTTTTTTTTAGATATGTGATTAATGTTAAATAAAGATACACTGCAATTGTATCATGTCACAGACAGTGGACAGTGACATAATGCAGAAGCTGATGCACTTGAGTTCTTCAATATCTTTGTAATATACTATGAATGGGTGTAATGTAGTCTGACTATTTCCCAGCGAAAACTTTGAACTGCATCTTGCACAACAAATAGAGTAGTTTTCTGCAAAATCCATCAAAATTACTATGATTCCTAGTTTTAGATTTTCTTTTTTTGACTTCAGATATGAAGTTTGATGTTTGGGAAATGTAGTGATGAGAGGAAAGATTAAAATATTTTTGAAATCAATACTTCTTTAAAATCTTCCATTGGCAATTGTTCTGAATACAGGGTGTCTCTATCAGTGTATAGCCATTGCTTGAATTCAATGATAGCATCAGGGTCATTGTCCTCCAATATAAGCTTTAAAAAAACTTTCCAATCTTTCTTTTCCAAGACATTCCTCACAGCGCTGTAGCAATACAATCTTTGGACCCAATTTACATACTGTCTTGCTTAGGAAAGATTTGCAATCATATGTAATAGGACTTGCTGCTAGCATCAGTTTGATATTGATGGAATATGCATACACATACTGAATGTGCTCCAGCAGAACCTCTAGGCATACACCACTTTGGTTGAAGTTCGAAAAACTTGGAAAATCTAATTTCATATCCATTTCAATCTCGTCAGGCAATGAACATTTCTTTCAGATTGCTGAGTAGTAATTGCTTTTGCATCATTACTTTTTCTGTATTTATTCTAATAGAAATATATTATCTTTCTACCCTGGGTATATTTAACTGAATTTGCCATCATCATAAAAATGTCCTTTTGTTTCCTCATCATCAGAAAGATTACATCCTAATTTTTTACTAGGTATGGCCAATATTCCTTTCTCTTTTTTTTTATAAGTATTCTGGCATTCATGACCATTTCCTTTGCAACATCAAACTGTTCCATTATCTTGTGAATGGACCAACTCTCTGGAACTAATGTCAATATTTGGATTTGCTCTGTATGGTTTGATACCTTCATTTTTTGTTGCAATGCTTCAAGCAGCTTATTATAATTTAAACAATTTTCACACTGTTTACTTGTACTGCCCTCAACAATATGATGTGGAAGCAGGTTTGCAACGGACACAATTGTGTTGGCAAATTCATTTTGTACTTTAGTTATACTTTGTGCTTTGCATAGCCACGTAAATCCCTTTTGCCAATTTTTTGAAATTTCAAAGGAGAAACGCCTATAGCTTTCAAGGATATGGTAAAGATTGAATTTCTTGTTACTTTTCCTTTTGGATCTTTAGTTTTCTTCAGCATGATATACACAGTTTATTGCCTGGTTTTACATCATTGTGTTGACTCCTTTAAGTAGCCTGCAGTTTGCAAATCGATTGATCGCAAACATTATATATATATATATATATATATATATATTATATATATATAATATATATATAATATATAATATACCATATATATATATTATATATATATATAGATATATATATATATATTATATATATATATATATATATATATATATATATATATATATATATATAGTATAGTATTATATAAGATATTCTGCCATTTTAATAAATGGGAAAATGTTTGAAGAGCCTCAGAGATTACCAATTGGCTAGGCAATTTCATTAGTCTTAGCATTTTTAACATTGCCACTCCGTAAATTATATTTAAGGGGATCCCTAATAAGTTCCTAGATTACCCTTTCCCATACATCTGCATCCTCAATATCTCCCAATCATAAAGATAAACAGCCAAAAAAGGGGTCACCCCCACCACCAGCTACCTGGATCTGCTCAAAATGGTCGCACGATGCCACGACATCCAGCCAATACCAATACTGATTCTACTGGATCATCATCCAGAGGGATGGGAGATCGCGAAAGAGCATTTGCTAATACATTCTTGAGACTGCTAATATGTATTTATTTCAAAATTATAGTTGTAGAGCTCTTGCAGAGTGCGCACTATGTGTGACTATCTGTATCAGACATGTTATGGAGATCCTACAGAGGTTCATGGTCACTATATATGATAAATTTTTTTATTACTACACAAAAAAGGCCTTGACAGCCCACCTTAAAGCCACAAACCTTTCTCAATGGTTGAATATCTTTACTGAGCCTGAGAAAAGGTCATAGAAATGAATGCTATCGGCTTCAGAATATCCAGATTATCCCCTTTTCTTTGAGAGAGTACTGCCCCAGCTCCAATATCAGATGCATCAACATGCAATTCCAAAGGTGGTGTATAGGAATTATAGTCTGAAAATACCAATAGAGTGGGACTAACTAGAGCAGCTTTTAGCTTTTCAAAGGCATCTTGGCACTGATGACCAATGGACTACCCTACCACCTGTCTGGCAAGATAACAGCTTAGCATTGGAAGAGCAATGGGGAATATGGTGACAATAGACATTTATCATTAATCCCAAGAGTTGCCTCAGATGTTTTATTGTGGTAGGAATAGGGAAGTTAAGAACACCAGTTAAATTCTTCTCAAAGGAAGAATACCCAGATTATCAAAAAGGTGACCCAGGGGGCCAGGAACTCCACAGATTTCTGACACAACTTAGTCTTTTTAGGCTTTAGTTTGAATCTATTATCTTGCAAGGCCTTAAGAACCTTTTCCAGAGTGATTTCATCTTCAAAAGTAGAAGAGCGAACTATAATATTGTCTAAGTATGCCATTACCTCAGACTGGAATACCAGACAAAGTCAGCATCATGCCCCATTGGAATGTGGCTGGTACACCCTTCACACTGAATGGCATACGAAGAAACTCATAATTTGACATAGGTGTGGAGAAGGCAGTCTTCTCAATACTATCCTCAGTCATTTTAATGTGGTAATACCCCTGCACCAAATCTATAGTTGTGAAAAATTTCAAACCTGTAAAATTATATAAAGGCTCTTGAAATCGATGGACAGGTACATGGATAACCTGTCAAATGTTAATTTGATGTGGTGCTGAACATTAATAGCGAGACCCACATTGTCCTCTCCAGTGCTTAGCACCTTGGAATACTGCTGCAGAGGTTCGATTAGCTGAAACTTCTGAGAATCATCAACAGGAATGTCAGAAAACTGAAATTCTTCTATTTTTCTATCCTGCATACAATACGCAAACAGTGTAAGTGTTGGTGAAGGCTGATCATCAGCAGTGACAATACCAATCTTCACTGCTTCTGCCTCAGGAATAGGAACAGCAGAACCCAAGAGATAACCTTGGGAATAAACCTACAAGTTTTGCTATGATTACAAATAGAATAACAGCCAAAAAAGGGGTCAAATATATGATGGTGCAGAATCTGTTGAAACAATGCCATGTAGGACCTCTAGGTGGTTATCTTGCTGACCATCTAAGAAGGAGGCTTATATGAATATGCATGATTGCAAAGATTGATAGAAACAACCTACCTTATTCTGATGTGCATCCAGTTGCACATTATCACTGGCTTGTACAACTATTTTGTTGGTACATTTTTAGTAGGGTCAACAGCGATTGCCCTAAAAATATTATTTTCATGGTGCAGTAACTGATTAAGTAGACATATCAGGTAACAAATTATTAGTCCTAAGAAGGGCTACACCAAGTACTTAGGATTATCCATGAACTTGGATGTAACAATATAAAATTTGTCAAATCTGGTAGTGAAACCACTACAAAATTGGAGGCTTAATTTCACATAATGAGTAATGGGAATTTTTTCATTTTGCATTACCAACACTGGATTTAGTTGTTACTTCTGAAGAATACTGTAACATGCCAAGGACATGTACAATGGAGGTGGCTGTAGATTAAACGGGCTGAAAGATTTGGAAACGGTTAATTAAGCTATCCGGCCCATAATTGATTAAAATGTATTTGAATACCATGATCTGGAGTCGGGGTTCATTTGGGTTGTTTTGTAAAACCTGATTATCTAGACATCCAGTGATTTGACCCAAGTCCATGGAGTCATCTAGTTTAAAGGCTGATTACCTCCATAAGCCCCATTCTCTTGTGACCATTCAGATTATCTGCCCAGGCCATGCTCCTTCATGAGTATACTCTCTCTATGCCCTGTGGGGTAATGGAAGATTGCAGCTATTACAAGTCTTAACCTGGGAATTATCTCCATCCTTACAGTCTTTCCCATAATGGGAACTAGAGCATCATGGACACTTACGAGTACAGTATATATAGCACGTTTGGGGCAATCGGAATTGTCCATCGAGGAGTTTTTTCAAGGAAAAACCCACATTGAAAAAACCCTGAAAAAAAAAACCCAAATTTGGGTTTTTTCAAAAAAAAATTATAGAAAAATAAGAATGTTTTGTTTTTTTTATATTAATACACTTTAAATTAAACATAACATTTTAGTTTTCATTATAAATTCGTTCAAAGCACATATAATTCCATAACAAATTATTTATTTTGGTTTTTCTTTGGAATCACCTTCATTTATTTAATTATTAAGAAATTTATATATTTTTGACAAGCTTGCTGGCCTTTTGACACCAAGCCGTTTCTTAAGCTTAGACCCAATATGGCCAAATGTCAGAGAACCACCCTTTTCAATTAGAGGCAGAAGCTTGAGTGGGACAGCATTAAAAGATCTGAGCAGATATGCCAGAATCCTTTTGGCAAGAGATTGTTTTTTGATCCTGGTCTTGAGATCGCATTATATTTCTTTTAATATATTTTGCCTTCTGCTGCACGGAATGATAATTTTTGATTTGCATAAAAAAATTTTGCAACGTGTTTATGTCACAAGATTTTTTTTGCTTTGAAGTTGTTTGTATGGCAAAGGAACTTATTTTGTAAGGCTAATTACGTTTTTTTTGGGAGGGAGGTTAAATGGGAGATGAAGAGACTTATTTTGATGACTTGACCCAGTTGAAGCCGTTTGAACTGCTAGTCAGAATCACTCTCAGACGCCAATGCCATTGATGAAGATGGTGTAGTTGGACTGGGAATATAAGATCTTATATTATCGATTGACTGTGAAGTGGAAGGAGAATCTATACAATAAGGATGCTTGTTGATTAATTGGGATATTTTGGTCCTTTGGCTGATTCCTTAAAGCTAAAATTGATGGCTGCACAGTTGAATTTCTTTTTTCACACTTTTTCACACTTCGAATTCTTTCAATTTTGGATGTTAACTCTGTGTCACAATAATTACATCGAACCTTTAAGCTATTTTCTTTTCTTGTGACTTCAGTCCACTCTGAACTTTGTTCCCTTACCGGATAACAGTGCATTTTTGAAAAAAGTTTTTAATTTTTTTTTTAATTATTATATATATATTTTTTAAAATCATTATATTCTCTCATATAATTGTAATAAACATAAAAAGTACTGAAAATATAATATTATATATATAATATATATATATGAGATATATATATAATATATATATTACTTATATATAATATATATATATATATATATAGATATTATATAATATATATAATAATATATATAATATAATATATATATATAATAGTAAATGAGTTAACCCATTTTGGTGAAAATCTGTGCAAAAAAAAACCTGAAAAAAAACCAAATTCCTGGTTTTTTTCTGTCTTTTTCTGAAAAAACCGAAAAAAACCTGAAAAAACCCATTTTTTGGCAAACCCTGACCAACAGTAAATTTCCTTGAGGTGAAATTCCATCGAGGAGTATATTTCCTTGAGGTGGGATTCCGTTGTTGCTTCATTTTGATACATTCTGTGCCAAAGGATGCACCGGATCTCCGGTTCCGGCTCCCGGCTCTGGCTGGAGTTCCGGCCTTTTTAAAGAGCTCCGGCTCCGGCCGGAGACCACTAGATCTCCGGCTATCTCCGGCCGGAGACCTATATTTTTTAAAAGTAGTTTAGAAAATAAAAAGTGATTATAATCATTCAACAACTGAGGAGACACTTTAATGAAATAAATTTATTTAGAGAACGATTCATACAAAAAGTGTAAAAAATTATTTTAATATTTTGTTTTGCTGTAGTGATAATATTAACTCAAACTAATAACTAATATTATAACTAAAATAATATATAGGTAATATGATGGGCCTCATATGACGCCATTTACTATGATTCGGACTAATTATTTTAATAAGAACTTAAAAGGGTTTGCATTTATCCCAAATGAACTACCCTACAAAAACTACACTTTTTGATTAAATTTAGCTTTAATTAAACAAACAAGAAGATAGGTATAAGAAGCCGGTTGGTAAAATAACTTTTATTAAACTACAATATAATAATAATATATATAATATATATAGTATATATATTAATATATAATATATATATATATATATATATATATTATATTATAATTATATATATATATGATATATATATATATTATATATATTATAAAGTGCTGTATCAGCTGTTATCGATACTGTATAGAGTATCACAATAATTTTTTGCGAAATTTAAATCATGAGAGGAAAACTAGAGATAGCGAAAGGAAAGTAAAATAGCTTATGCATTGCTATTTAGGAACCATTCTCTAATATTTAAATCAATGCTCTTAAATTATGATGAAGAAACAGGAGCTGATCAGCAAGTGTTGGAGAATAGTGATTTACTTTTATTACTTGTATAAATATTTCCTCTTGGTAACATTCTCTCGCTAAATACATTTGAAGGTGAAGCAGAGAGATATTTCCTAGCTAATTCGGGTAAGATGCAATCAGAATAAAGAGCGGTTTCTTTCTTTCCACATAACAGTGATCAGAATCCGATTTCGTTCCATAAATTGTTGCTGCAAAATATTTATCCACGGTAGTTTGATAGTTATTTTCTAATTCATGTTGTTTTCTCTCACTCCTGCTTTTACGTTTGCATTTTGGCGTTTTCTTCTTTGATAAGGTTCATGTTATTCCCATATTTGGTGAATAATCTTTTTCATTTTCTTCTTACGAGAATGCTTGTGTAGCATGTCATCAAGCACTTAAAGAAAACGTTGAATGTTTCCTTCTCCAATATCTGCCCGTTTCATTTTTCAGATTCTTTCAAAATGATATTGACATACTTGATCACTCCTCCGAACATCATTTTGTTCTTTCAATTGAACTTTATAAATTTTCGCCTTTTATAAAAAGTTTTAGTTCTTCTTTTGAACATTAAATTTTATTTATTTTGATCAGATAATATCAGCTATATATTAGCTAATTGTTACTTGTGGATTTACATCTCTTCGTACGTTACTAAAGTTTCTATTTTCTTGGTACGTAAATTCTTTGTACATTTTATGTACATACTTTCATGTGTATCTACACTCTTTTTCCATTGGTTTTTTTGATAAAATATTTCTTTTGCATGTATTTTCTCTGGTATTACAAAAGTTTTATGTACATCATCATTACTCGCTTTTTAGTATAATTCTTCAAATGGTTGTTAGCAATCTAATAGATTCTTCATTAGCTCAGTTGATTTGCATTTAAAGATATCTAGATTTGTTTTTCGAATTTGAAGAATATATAGTAATTGCAATTTTTTCCTCTATGATACCTTTTGGCAGCAAATATAATATGATGAATGTCTCATCTTTGTTCCACATCTTGTATAGCATGTGTATTGTGCAAATTCTTGAGATATATTGAATTTCACTTAACTTAGTTGTAGCAGATTTGTGCATGTTACTAAAATGACCTACAATTTTCCTACATGACGAACTTAAAACTTACATAACTTTCGACGGA
>JABUQX010003501.1:0-12500 GCA_015478945.1 Trachelipus rathkii | reverse complement strand
TATATTTATATCCCAATTAATAATGCGGGGATGACTTAATATATTTAATATATTAGTATCCCACTTTATACTTATTGAGAAGGTAAAGGAATACTGATGTATTCAATATAACGCTATTCCTTAGTGACATAAATTTTGAGTTGTGCAAGATGTTATTTGGTGCTGAATTGGCAAGGCTGGTGTAGGGGATAGTGTTGTGTAGTTTCAAGCAATATGAAATATTTTTTCCCAGGGTATTTAACATTTACTTTGGCAAACAAAATTGTCTAAGCTACTCCTTTGAAATCCGAACAAACCTAACCTAATAACCTATAAGACTGCAATGTGTCTGAAATAATAATTAATATGAATGATTTTTAATTACCTTGTAACTCAGTCCTAGCATAAAACTATGCTAAAGAATGGTTGGTCTGAGGTTGGAACTAATGCACACAAATCAACAATGGTCCACTGCGACTCCACCACTTAAAAGGAAAAGAGGAAAACAACCTCAACAGCAAAAATCATTTAAAGAACCAAAGGAATTGTTAAAACACAACCTTCTTCAAAATCTCTTAATTGTGGTGTTATTAAACATGGACAATGAACTTTCTAACCTGATAGTAACAGGCTATGGTTACTATTCAAAGGAACTATGGACTCATAAAACACAGAATTAGAGCATAACAAGAATCAATCATAGCAAGAATCACCATAACAAGAATCAATCAAGAACAACCACAACAAGAATTACCAATCCAGCAAATCTAATATTACTTTGTGTTGACTGTTGAAAGTGAGAGGTATAGTCCTACTGCTACATTCTTGATTTAAATTTACTCCTGAAATATTTGGTACTTAAATCTGTTTTTTCAGGAGTTCCGCCATGTTCTAAATTTTTATTGCATCTGATTCAATGATGATAATTCAATAAGGTTAGTTGCTATGCTTCTTTCTGAGGGAAATTCTCTGGCTCTGTGATTTTTCCATTAGAGAAAGGAGCACCAAGCTCTGGAATCTTCAAGTAATGAAAAGGAGCACCAAGATCTGGGATTTCTGATATTGGTAGAGGTTAAGAGCACCTGGCCCTTGAATTATTTTGTATTGAAGAATTTTTGTAAGAGCTTCAGGCTCAGAGATTATTTGATATTCAAAGAAGAAGTTAAGAGCAACTTGCTCCAGGAGTCTGTAATAAATAATTATAATTATTACAGGAATTCATTTTTCAATTTACATTTGTCTGATGTGTTAAGTATATTCAAATCATTTTTATTAATTTATATTATAAACCCTTTTTTTAAAAGCATATATATGTAATCTTCTTGATTCTTTTTATTCATCTGCTGCTAATTATTTATCACCAATTCTGAAAAAAATAAGAATTGTTAAATCAAATTTCCACTGGAGCTTAGTAATTTATAGAAATTAGGGATTAATGATAACCCTAACACCGGGGTTGATGCAGGTCAACCAGCTGAAACAGGATCAAAACTTCTTTTTCTGAGCTGGATCAAATTAGATGGAAAAATACCCCTTGTGTGAGCTGGGTTGCATTATGTTGAAAAATAAGCTATCGTCACTGGCGCTTTTTTAAAGCCCACAGAGGGGATCGTCTCTAGTAATGGGGTGGTTGAAATAACTGTCACAGAATCTCAATCCTAAACTTGGAGCTGAAATAATATTTTGCATAAGTTTCAACAAATACACACTTCAATTTTACACTTTAGCAGCATTACAATTAAAAGGGAAATACAAAATATATTAATTATATAACAACCTGCCATGCAGAATACCAAACATTAGAATTCATTGGTGGTGTACCCAGTCAAGGGCACCTGACCACCTATTATACAGCATTTTTTACTTTTTCTACACCTAATTAATATAAAAAGAGAATTATACTTTACAACCAAGGACCTGCTCATTTTTATTGACCTAAGATTATAAATTAAGTACTATTAAACTAGTCATCACAGAAATTTTCCAGGCATTATCCCCAAATGTATATATATATATCTTAAGTATACAATGGCATTATCCCTAGAAAACAAATTGCTTAAAATTATAGTGCATGGTAGGCCCTATTCTATTATTTTTCTTAAAATTCCAATAAATCTAAAAAACACAAACAACACATTTAACTCAACACATTTAACTCAAAACTATTTGTGTTGACTACAATCATACAATCTGAAATGTATGTATTATACATCTATCTACACTTGATAAGTAGAACTTTAAAAATAAAACGCAGAATAAGAAAATAGTCAATGGAAAATAAACTGCGTGAAATAAGACAATTATTGACAAAATTGATAAAAATTTTATTTAGGAAAAAATCTCATTGAAAACCTTTTCACTTATGGTTTTGAAGTGATGGTTTCATTTTTTGATACAATGATGGTTTCGTTTTTGATACAACATTGAAATTCAAGAGTAATTTGCATATCTTGTCTTTGTGACTGAACATATTTTTTATCTTCATTTTTAAGTTTGAGATTGGAAAATTATTTTTTTGCAAAGATAGGTTTTGCAAATAGATGCAGCATTTTTTCACTTCATGTGCTATTTTGAATGATTAGAGCTCATGATATCCAAAAAAACTGACAGATATACCATGTTCTGAAATTCAGTGCATTGGATAGATGTTTAAGAAATACCTCTGCCAGTGTTGGAGACTCTTCTGACACATTGGCAATTTCACATTTTTTGGGGGGAGATTCGCATTACCCAGCCAACAGTATCTGAATGAATCTCAGGAAAGGAATCAGAAAATCACTTCCTGAGCATGGTAAGATGACTTATAACTATATATATATCCCTTTTGTCACTGAAAGAAAGATCTTCCACAATTTTCCCAAAACACAGTGTCTTTGGAGTAGCAGAGCTTATCTTGTTTTTGTTATACTTTCTAACTCTAAAACAAAGGCTTTATTTAATATTCAAATTCAAAATGCTGAAATCTTTTCTCCGATCAAAATGCCTATGATCTTTTAAATATCTCGATATATAAAAAGGACATTAACCCTAGAACACTGAACTGGGGTAAATATTACCCCACACCTCTATTTGACTCTGTCTCTATATGATATTTTTGAGCTACACCTTTGTGGTTCTCAGTACCTTCAAATGAATGTCTGGCCTAATAGGGGAAGGTATCTCGGTGTTCCTAGCCCAATTAGATTTTAAGTTATTTTTGTGCAAAGTCATTTTTACCCCAGTTCAGTGATAGTGTAGATGGGATTTAAACAGAATTCCCAGTTCAGTGATAGTGGGGGGTGTTATTTTGGATCCTTCTGAAAGTGTTAAATGTTGTTGTAGTTGCTTTTTTAACGTTTTTTTTTTACTTTGGTGGAAGGCAAACATTCGCTTAATGCCGAATGTTTGCCTAGTGCCGAATGTTTTTGGTACCTTTTAGTGCTAAAAGCACTAAAAAGTACCAAAAACATTCAGCACTATTCGAACATTCGGTATTAGGCGAATGTTCGCATAGTGTTGAATGTTTTTGGTACTTTTTAGTGCTTTTAGCACTAAACATTTTTTTCGGCGTTTTTGACACTTGCGGCGTCAAATAAGCGGTTTTCGGTTACGGAGAAGCGTTTTATGAGGTCGTCATCACGATTAGACTTAGCCTCAAGGTCCCACCGTACTGCACAGCACCGTCCGTTTCACTGCGCCGCTCCATGGCCCGCCTAGTTTCTATCGACGTTCTATTACCAAGCTACCTATATATATATATATATATATATATATATATATATATATATATATATATATATATATATATATATATATATAAGGTCACCATCTTCTATCAAACTCTAGTACTGTATTTCGGTCGGTATCTACGCAGGGTACTGTTTTTTTACTTCCAGGAGAAAAACAAAAGCAAAGGATGGCTTCAAGTGGCATTGTCGGCCATGTAATCCCCCAGCATCTCGAACGCCATCATATATAGTATATATATATATATATATATATATATAAATATATATATATATATATATATAATATATATATATATATATATATATATATATATAGGTATATATATTGGTAGAGAGATTTGGCAGGGTGTGTAAAAGGAGGGGCTTGAAAGTAAACGTGGATAAGAGTAAGGTTATGGTTGTGAGTGAGGACACTCCTCAGTGTGAAGTTATGTTAGATGGTGAGCAGCAGGAACAAGTGTCTGAGTTTTAAATATAGGGTAATGTTGGATGCAGCAAGGGAACGGACGATGAGAGTGTAGCAAGGAAGTTTGTGAATTGCAGGAAGGTGGCTGGTTGCAATTAAATCGTTGGTGAAATGTAAAGGGACTAAGGCTTGAGTGTGCTAGGGTCTACATGAGGGTATGTGTTACCTGTGTTATTGTATAGTAGTGAGACTATGGTCTGGATTAAGAAGTATAGATTTAAAGTTCAATGTGTTCAGATGAAACACATCTTAGGGGAGTAGGTGTGCAGAAGAATTTGATTAAAATGGAGGAATGAACTTATTAGAGAGTGGTGTGTTGTGAAGAAAGGGGGGGTAAATGTGGAATAAATGAAAGTATGTGAGTATGGTTTGGTCATATGGAAAGGATGAATGATAGTCGGTTGGTTATTAAGCGGATGTATTAGTGGCGAGTGGTGTTGGAACTGCCAGGCATTGGAGACGAAAAAACCGGATTGAGTCGTAAACGAATGGTTGAAGGAGAGAAATGTGAGTTGGTGAGAGGCGAGAAGAAAGGTGTATGATGCGAGTGAATGGCGCAGTTTTGTGGGGGTATGGTTGTGGCCCACCTGGCCAAGGGATGAACCCTTGCATTGTCTATTGTCCATTGTCTGTAGTCCATTTCCAGCCCTTCTATCTTTAGGATGCAATTTTCCGAATTGCCTATGAGTACTCAACAATTTAATGGTACTTATCATGTTTTAGGTGGTGCTATTTCACCGTTAGACGTATGTCATGTTCTTCTTCTGCTTTTCTTTTCCGATGCCTGTCACGCCACCTTACTCCATTCTTGGGAAATAGAAGAGGAAGATAAAGGAAGAAAGAAAGAAATATAATATATATATATAGTATATATATATATATATATTATATATATACTTATATAGTATATATATATATATATATATATGTATACTATATATATATATATATATATATATATATATAAAATATAATATATATATATATAATATATATATAAATATAAATGATTTTAAAATTTGGCAAAAAAAAAAAAAAAAAAAAAAAGTTGTTTCAAAATTTTTACCATTTTTGACCTCCCCCCCCTGGATAGGTAATTTTTGTTCCTAGAGGTCAAAATGCAACTGAATGGACGGTCCTACATCTTTACTTGAGTACTACTATCATTCATACTTAGGATAAAAAAATTTCAAATTAAAAAAAAAAAAAAAAAAAAAAAAAAAAAAAAATTTTTTTTTTTTTTTCACCATTTTTTTCAAAATGATTTTGTAATTTGAAATTTTTTTTTTAAAAATTTCTTATTTTATACCTAGGTTTAATAAAAGATGATAAAACAATCTTTTTTTAAAGACTTTTCAAAATTAAAATTTTTAAACTAAAGCATTTTACCTCTATATTTTATTATATCCTTCAATATTTCTACATTTCTATATTTCATTAATCGAAGGTATAATTGATAAACCTTATGACGACATTTCCACAAATTAAAAATCAATGCCCTATTTGAACTATTTTTAAGGTTATTAGGAAAAAAACACTATTTCATGAGATATAGAAATTTTGAATGCATAAAACAATATAATAATTATTAATGAAAAATGTATGTAAAAATCATATGAAATATAAAATAATAGAATATTTTGAAATATTCTATTAATAGGTACTGCACATAAAAAAATATTTATCATAAATGAAAAGTGAAATAAAGTATTTGAACTTTAGAATATAATCTATCATATATTATACATATATATATATATATATATATATATATATATATATATATATATATATTTTTAAATATATGAAAGTATTAAACACATATCATTTAATATATTATATATATATATAATATAGTAAATATATATATAATATATATATATATAATATATATATATATATATATATATATATATTATATATATATAATATATATATATATATATATATATATAATATATATATATATTATATATTATATATATAATATATTATATATTATATATATATAGCTATATATATGGGTTTGGCTAGCCTAATGGTAATGTGTTGGATTCTTGATCCAAAGTTGCAGGGTTCTATTCTAAGAAATTCCAATTGTTAGTTATGTATATCAAACAAGCTTCGTAAAAGTTTTTTTTCTTTTTTTTTTTTTTTCTTTTTTTTTTTTTTTTTTTTTTTTTTTTTTTTTTTTTTTTTTTTTTTACCTAGCAATTTTTGTTTACTTGAAATTTCTATTAACTATAGTTGAACGAAAATAAATAATAAATTTATTTATATATATATTGTTTAGTTCCCCTTTGTTTTATTTTTTATTTATTTATTTATTATTTTTTTATTAATAATATTTTTGAGGTTACAAAAATTAAATTGGAAACTACTGCAATATGCTTGACTCAATAAATCATAAAAAGTCCTTAAATTTCTTAGATTGTACGACATTGACTTGTTAATCAATTTCATTTTTTTTTTAATTTTATAAAATAAATAATATTATTGAAAATGTTGAAGCTGTCTTAAAATTTTTTGATGATGGAAAAGAGAAATTGAAAGCCATTGGAAATGTATGATCAGTCAGAAATAAATTTCATGAATGGTTCCTCCCTTGTTAATGATGCTAAAAAAAAGGAAAACCTTTGAAGAAGAAAAAGAAGCTTGCAGAAGAGGAAAAGGCCAAAGAAACTGCTGTTAATTAGTTGGTTAATGCATATTTTTTGATGCTCATGGATGAAGAGGAAAGTTTTAATAAAAATAAGAAGATTAAAAGGAAATCAAAGACCAAAGAAGTCTGACATATCTTTTTTTATTATTATTATTTTATGTTCCTTCCTTGAATAGGGCCCTGCCCGCGAAAGGTGATTTTGTGTTAAAAAAAAAAAAAAAAAAAAAAAAAAAAAAAACAATCTTTTACAGGGTACATATATCCACTAGCGTAACTGAACCTGGGAATCGAACTCCGGACCTTCGATTCACAAGTTCAGCACACTAACCCCAACACCATAAGGCGATAAATAAATTTACAATCTTAAATATATTTAAACTAACAAAATAGAATTTATTTATATATACGAAGATGAAATAATTTTTTTAATTATTTGATCTTTATATATAAATATATTTAGCTGAAGTTAATTTTTTTGAATTATATGGTGTTTATAAATTATATATATATATATATATATATATATATATATATATATATATATATCCAACCATAGGCAAGAAACAATCAATTTTAACAACAATGAGACGGAGAAGAATTTCATTCTCAATTGGGCTCGAACCTTCGACTTTACTATCTATCTGAGAGGCTGTTGTTGTTGGTTCGAATCCTGGCGCGGGTGAAATTTTTCAACGTCTTATCATTGCAAATGTGTCGCCTCAATTGTGTTTTCCACGTCCGCCTTGTTTTACTTTTTTTGGATGCTCTTGTGACCCAGAAGCATTTCAAATACTGTATACAATTATTAGTCACGGTTATGATATTTTTTTTCCACACAAAAATACCCCAACTTGAATTAATCATTTTTAAACTCCTTTTTCTAAAGACTTTTCAAAATTAAAATTTTTAAACTAAAGCATTTTACCTCTATATTTTATTATATCCTTCAATATTTCTACATTTCTATATTTCATTAATCGAAGGTATTAAAAAATTTTATTATGTATGAAAAGTGAAATAAAGTATTTGAAATATATATATATATATATATATATATATATATATATATATATATATATATATATATATATATATATATATATATATATATATATATATATATATATATATATATATATATATATATATATTTTGTTTGTCTATACATATATGTATATATAAAGCAAGGTACCGTGGGTTTGGCTAGCCTAATGGTAATGTGTTGGATTCTTGATCCAAAGTTGCAGGGTTCTATCCTAAGAAATTCCAATTGTTAGTTATGTATATCAAACAAGCTTCGTAAAAGTTTTTTTTTCTTTTTTTTTTTTTTCTTTTTTTTTTTCTTTTTTTTTTTTTTTTTTTTTTTTTTTTTTTTTTTTTTTTTTTTTTTTTTTTTTATTTCTATTTTATATAGCTGAACGAGTTAATATATTTATTTATATATTTATTAATATTTTTTTAATTTGTTTAATTTTTTATTTATTTATTTTTTAATTTATTTTTTTTTATTAATAATATTTTTGAGGTTACAAAAATTAAATTGGAAACTACTGCAATATGCTTGACTCAATAAATCATAAAAAGTCCTTAAATTTCTTAGATTGTACGACATTGACTTGTTAATCAATTTCATTTTTTTTTAATTTTATAAAATAAATAATATTATTGAAAATGTTGAAGCTGTCTTAAAATTTTTTGATGATGGAAAAGAGAAATTGAAAGCCATTGGAAATGTATGATCAGTCAGAAATAAATTTAATGAATGGTTCCTCCATTGTTAATGATGCTAATAAAAAAGGAAAAAAATTGAAGCTGAAAAAGAAGCTTGCAGAAGAGGAAAAGGCCAAAGAAACTGCTGTTAATTAGTTGGTTAATGCATATTTTTTGATGCTCATGGATGAAGAGGAAAGTTTTAATAAAAATAAGAAGATTAAAAGGAAATCAAAGACCAAAGAAGTCTGACATATCTTTTTTTATTATTATTATTTTATGTTCCTTCCTTGAATAGGGCTCTGCGAAAGGCTAAGATTTTGTGTTAAAAATAAATAAAAACAATCTTACAGGGGTACATATATATATCCACTAGCGTAACTGAACCTGGGAATCGAACTCCGGACCTTCGATTCACAAGTTCAGCACACTAACCCCAACACCATAAGGCGATAAATAAATTCATAATCTTAAATATATTTAAACTAACAAAATAGAATTTATTTATATATACGAAGATAAAATTAATTTTTTAAATTGTTTGATCTGGATATATAAAAATATATATATATAAATATATTTTTTTAATTATATGGTGTTTTTACAAAATTGGTATATATATATATATATATATATATATATATATATATATATATATATATATCAAACCATAGGCAAGAAACAATCAATTTTAACAACAATGAGACGGAGAAGAATTTCATTCTCAATTGGGCTCGAACCTTCGACTTTACTATCTATCTGAGAGGCTGTTGTTGTTGGTTCGAATCCTGGCGCGGGTGAAATTATTCAACGTCTTATCATTGCAAATGTGTCGCCTCAATTGTGTTTTCCACGTCCGCCTTGTTTTACTTACATATACATATTATTATTATTATTCTTGTTAACAATGGAAAAATTCTTGTTATTATTATTCTAAAATCTTTTTATTATTATATTATTATTAAATATAAATTTTATTATTATTATTATTATTATTATTATTATTATTATATATTATTATTATATTATTATTATTATTATTACTATTATTACTACTATATATACATATTATTATATTATTATATTATATTATTATTATTATATTATTATTATTAGTTATTATATATATATTATATATATATTATTATTATTATTATTATATATTATTATTATTATTATATGTTATTATTATTATTATTATATTATTATTATATATATATTATATATACATATATATATATATATATATATATATATATATATATATATATATATATATATATATATATATATATATATATATATATATATATATATATATCAGGTACCGTGGGTTTGGCTAGCCTAATGGTAATGTGTTGGATTCTTGATCCAAAGTTGCAGGGTTCTATCCTAAGAAATTCCAATTGTTAGTTATGTATATCAAACAAGCTTCGTAAAAGTTTTTTTTCTTTTTTTTCTTTTTTTTTTTCTTTTTTTTTTTTTTTTTTTTTTTTTTTTTTTTTTTTTTTTTTTTTTTTTTTTTTTTTTGTTTACTTAAAATTTCTATTAACTATAGTTGAACGAAAATAAATAATAAATTTATTTATATATATATTGTTTAGTTCCCCTTTGTTTTATTTTTTATTTATTTATTTATTATTTTTTTATTAATAATATTTTTGAGGTTACAAAAATTAAATTAGAAACTACTGCAATATTCTTGACTCAATAAATCATAAAAAGTCCTTAAATTTCTTAGATTGTACGACATTGACTTGTTAATCAATTTCATTTTTTTTTTAATTTCATAAAATAAATAATATTATTGAAAATGTTGAAGTTGTCTTAAAATTTTTTGATGATGGAAAAGAGAAATTGAAAACTATTGGAAATGTATGATCAGTCAGAAATAAATTTCATGAATGGTTCCTCCATTGTTAATGATGCTAATAAAATAGGAAAATCTATGAAAAAGAAAAAGAAGCTTGCAGAAGAAGTAAAGGCCATTTCTTCACAACCCCCCCTTATTCTTGTCCAGAATTTCAAAAAGTGTTCATTCTTTTTCTCTTTTTATTGTCTTTCCTTTAAGATATCCTTCTGACTCTTCTGTTTTTAATCCAACCTTTTCCTTCTGGGTCTGAATTATAATCTTTATATATTTATATATATATATATATATGTTATATATATATATATATATATATATATATATATTATATATATTATATATTATTATTATATATTATTATTATTATTATTATTATTACATTTTTATATTTGAGATTCTAAATATTAAAAATATATATTATTATTATTATTATATATTGTTGGTTCGGCTTATTATTATTATTATTATTATATTATTATTATTATAATATATATATATTATTAATATTATTATTATTATTATTATTATTACATATATATAAATACATATAGAGTGAGATATATATTATTATTATTATGCATATATTATTATTATATTATATATACATGTTATTATTATATATGATATAAGAGAGAGATACATGAGTAAGATATTATTATAAACATATATTAATATATATATATTATTACATATTATTTATATATATATACATATATGATATATATTATATATATATATATATATATATTATTATTTATATTATATATATATATATATATATATATATATATATATATATATATTATTATTATTATTATATATATTATTACATATATATATATATATATATATATATATATATATATATATATATATATATATACAGACAG
This sequence comes from Trachelipus rathkii, assembly GCA_015478945.1. Lineage (NCBI taxonomy): Eukaryota > Metazoa > Arthropoda > Malacostraca > Isopoda > Trachelipodidae > Trachelipus > Trachelipus rathkii. Next base: position 1,195 of record JABUQX010003501.1, on the reverse strand, counting down.
ACTTACTCCTATATATCCCATATGTGTTAGGGAGAATGAATTTCCGGCATCGTATGTCCCAGGTCTATCGAAGGAAGGCTGAGAGGTAGTAAGGAACCAGTGGTGTAGTTATGTTGGCGCCCACTACCACTTATCTTTGCCAGTAATGCTAATGCATCTCTTGGAGAAGGCCTCCATCTTTCGGCGAAAAGAATTGAACGGGTACATGGAATGAGAGAAATAAATGTTGAGCAGAATAGAGGAGAGGTGATGGATGTATTTAGAAAATGTAAATTTGATTTGCTCGCTGTGACTGAAACAAAGAGGAAAGGAAAAGGAAAATGTGTGGTGTGGTGTGGTGTGAAATATGTGTGCTGGTGTGAAAGGAATGATTATGGTGGAAGTGAGAGTTATAAGGAGCTCAAAATTTGAGTGACTATGGTATAGAGTTTGTGTAAGACTTGTGTGTGTGAGCAATGAATTCCTAATGGGTTAAATTTAAGTTTGAAAAGGTGGTTGTAAATATTATGGTCCCATCTGGCAATGTTGAAGAGTGCGATTTCCTGGGATAATCTGAATGATGTTTTGAAGGATGAGTGAGCTTCAGATTGAAAGTGTTGGGGGACCTGAATGGCTGGATAGGTGATCAAAAAGGATGGTATAACAGGTGGTTTTGGGGTAGGGGGAGAAAATGGAATGATTGGAAGGTGATTATTTCTGTGAGGAGAGAGGTATGCATGTAATACTTACTTTAAACACAAGAGTATTCATAAGTATACTAGAGTTGGTGGGAAGACATATATTAAGTAGTAACTTAATTACATGAAGTAGTACTTAAAATTACATAAAGTAGAGATATTTATTTACATGAAGTAGCATACCTAATTACATGAAGTGGTACTTTAATTACATGCAGTGGGGTACTTTTAATTATATGAAGTAGTATTTAATTAAAATGAAGTAGTACTTTAATTACATGAAATAATAATTTAATTACATAGGTAGTACTTAATTACATGAAGTGGTACTTTAATTACATGAAGTAGCAATTCCACTACATGACATGAAATAGTACTTTTAATTGGCTAATAGATGTACTTTAATTACATGAAGTATAAGTGTACAATGAAGCGGCGCACGAAAACGCGAAAAGCGTTTCACGATAAATGCGAAACGGTTAAACACCCACCTTGAGGAACTGAACGAAGTACCGATC
>JABUQX010003500.1:15000-24405 GCA_015478945.1 Trachelipus rathkii | reverse complement strand
AACTACGGGGAGACGTTGGGTGGTGCGCTTGACATATCCAAAGCATTGACGAGTATATGGCACGCGTCACTTGCTTTCAAGCCCTTCCTTTGCGTTTCCTCTTTCTCTTTGCTTAATTATGTCTAGCTTTCTTTCAAATCTCTAAATATTGGCTGTTGTGATGGGGCGACTTCTTCTTTCCTGTCAATATGGTGTTCCGTCAGGGTTCGGTCTTATCTCTTACTTTATTCCTACTTTCATTAATGGATCTTCTCAAACCTGCCACATTCTACTCTATCCCCTCACTCTCAATCCTCTCCCTGTCATTCTTTCATATATTTCAGTTCTGCTTCCTCTTTTTTACTTCTAGAATTGCCTCTCGTCTTATAATCTTTCCTATTCTAGTCTCGGCTGATCTTGGGATAGAATTTCCGGAATTGGGGTCTCTCAAAGCCTTGTGAAGTTCAATTCTTTTAAAAACCCAACTTCTGCAAATCTCCTTTTCTAAAACGCATTTTAACTTTCCTATCTCTTTCGACGGTTCTCTCGTCTCTCCTGTTGACAATATAAACAATCCTTGTGGCCTTAAACATAAACAAAAAAATGTCTGGAAACCTCATGATCAGCAACGGTTGCTAGGGCGGCATCAAAAACTGGGAGTTCTGTTGTAGGACTGCCAACTTTTTGTTCTCTTCTCAGTGCATCCAACATACAAGCGCTCATCGCTCCTTTTATGCGAATACTGCTCTCATATCTGGGGGGGAAGGACTCTTTGGTTTCACCGGCTTTTGGATAGGGTCGAGTCAAAGGCCGAAAATGCTATATAAACTGTCTGCTTGGTTATATCTCTATGTCTATAGATCCCCAGCTTGCAAGGCGCGAGGGAACTTATCATTGCGTACCAGCACCTTTACGACGCCCTCGTAGCACCAAGGAGTATCTCTGTATCAGCGCACAAGTTTTGTGTTGATTGATTGGTAACTCCAGGCTAGTTCGCTGTTGTGCTTCATTCTTCCCGCCACCTCTGTTCTGTGATTCTCTTCCAGTCTTCGTATTTCCTGCTGAATTTAATATCTCTCACTTCAAAGCCGTTCGTCTGTGCTCATCTGGTTTAAGTTTGGAGCTAGGGGTGAACTTGTGAGCGTACTACACCCCCTGCCTTGAATAGGGCTCTGACTGGTGAGTGGTGGTGACAACGTAAAAAAAATCTTAGTGGGCAGATATGTTTGGCAAATGAACTAAAACCCCTACTCACCCATCCAAAACATCATTTCAGATTATCCCAGAAATCGCACTCTTCAACATTACCTCAGATGGACCATATGTCGCAACCGCACAAATTATTCATTTACCTAATTAAAACTTAAATTTAACCTTAGAATTCTAGTACTCACACAAACAAAAATCTACCATAGCTCTCTACCACAAGTACCGTCATCAGAATTCAGCAAATCTTTCTATCTCGCCTCTCATCGCTCCCAACCAACACAAAACACATTTCCACACCACACCGGCTCATTTTTCAACGTTTCCTTCCATCTTTGTTTCGTCAACAGCTAGCAACAAAATTTGCCTTTCTAAGAATACATCCGATCAGCCTCCCTCCTCTTCTCCTCAACTTTATTTCCTCTGACATTCCATGCTATCCATTACGATTCATACATTTCGCCGAAAGATAGAACGCCCTGTACGGGCGATTCACGCACCTTCTCTGGACCATGCATTAGCATTCCGGCAAAAGATAAGTCGGTGTGGCAGGAGCCAACCAACTACCACCATCACTTAGTTGCCTTCTACGACACGCAGGACATACAATGTCGGCAATTTTTTTCTCCCCCACACGTAGGGATAAGGGATAGGGATGTCTGTAAGATGTTGTCTAGAGAGGGGTGTTGGATATAAGTATGTGTGATTGGATTGTGAATAAAAAGATGTGTCTCTTAAGATGTTTGGTAGTGGAGGATGAGGGAGTATGAACGCAGAACAGAAAGGCCGAACCATTAGGCACTGGAATGTCATACATACCTATAATCAAAATTGTTTTATATATATATATAATTATATAATATTATATTATATAATATATATATATATAATATATATATACTATATATATATATCATATATATTATATTAATATATATATAATATATATATAGTATATATATATTATATATATACATATATATATATATATATATATTATAAATATTACTATATATATATTTTTATATATATATATATATATATATATATATATATATATATTTATTATATATTATATATATATATATATATATATAATACGATATATATATAGTATATATATATAATATATATATATATATATATATATATTATTATATATAATATTAACTTTATGTATTATTCAAAATTGTTAATATTTGTTCAATTAATACGGCAAAAAAGATTGCACGATGAGATGGGACGATGAAAAAAAAGATTGCCGATTTTTGCGATGAGATGACGATTAATCGTCCATCACTAATATATGAGTGAGGGACAGTCCTCAGTGTGAAGTTATGTTAGATGCGTGAGCAGCTGGAACAAGTGTCGAGTTTAAATTATGATCACGTATGTGTGAATGAGAAGGGAAGCGGATGATGCAGAGTGTAGTAGGAAAGTCGTGGATGGTAGGAGGTTTTGCTGGTGCAATTAAAATCGTTGGTTCGTGAATGTAAAAGGACTAAGTCTTGAGTGTGCTAGGGTCGTACATGAGGGTATGTTTTTACCTGTTAATATATGTATAGTAGTGAGACTATGGATCTGGGAATAAGAAGTATAGATTTTAAGTTCAATGTGTTCAGATATGACAATCTTAGGGCATGCGTAGGTGTAAGAAGAATTGATAAAATGAGAGCATGAACATATTAGAGAGTTTGTGGTGTGAAAGTGAAGAAAGGGAAAATGAGAGAATAAATGGTTAAGCGGACATGCATAGTGAGCGAGTGTGTATGGGAACCGACGGCTGTGGAGACCTGAAGGAGAAAGTGGATTGGGTCGGTGAACGAATGTCTGAAGGAGGAAATGTGAGCTTGGTAGAGGCGAGAATAAAGGGTGCAATAATAGAGTGAATGGCGGGTTTTTTGTTATGCGCGGCATGGGTTTGTGGCCCAACCGTGGGCCAAGATGACCCTTACATGACGATTTACCAAAGTTGAGGGTCCGTGCGCGGTCCCACTGAAAGCCCTAGGGTGGATTTCTGGCTTCTGTGACGACTTCTCACTAATTAATGGACGAGGGGGCGGTAAGGCTGGGGCTTCCTTTCGACTATTTGTTCATATTTTCTATGACAATTATTATAACTTTGCCGATGCATTGGGACACGCACCTTAGCCTCAGTCTTGGGGCAAAGAGGGAGATAAAGAAAGAAAGACTATATATATATATATATATATAGAGTATTAGTATATTGAAATAGATATATTAATAATATATATTATATATATATATATATATTATATATACTATATATATTAATATATATATAATATATATATATATATATATACCGTATGTATATATATATATATAATATATATACAGTATTATATTATATATATATATATTATATTATATATATAATATGATATATATATATAATATAATATATATATATATATATATTATATAATGTGACCCAGTGATAGGAGGGAGAAATTATTCTCCCGAATTTGTAACGGGAAGCCCCACAAATGGTCCAGTCTCTTGCAGATTTTTCGAGAGCCCAAATTCTTGAGCACGATTGGAGCATGTTAACCCGTGCCGCTAGGCGTTCAAAGTTTCAAAAAACTCGAATTTTTGGCTGGCTAGCGATGTCTTTGGGCCGTATTTCTGAAACTTCTCTTATTTATGTCTCAAATCATAGCCAATATTGTTCTAAGTAATTTGTATTATATACATATTTGTTGCTACTTATAGTCGAACCGAGCTATAACAGCCTTTGTCATGAAAAACGTGACTAGGAACCTCTATTAACGAACTGATGATATGAGAATTATTTGAATATTTTTCAAAGTATGAAAATCGGTACGATGGAATAAAATGACAATGTTTTGTTTACATATTTCAATGTTTTTTAATAAAAAAAAGAGTGACATTGCATCGTTTGATACTTTCAAGAAGATAAAATAATGAATAACCGTATTCCAAAGCGTCTTGGCTCAAGTTGATTTTTGAAAATTAGCCGCATAGCTTTGCGATTATGTGTACTATCTGTAAAACATATTGTTTCTGCCCCTCATCTTTAGTGAGGTTATAAAAGTCTGTAATTAATTTCCCTCCTCGTTCTTCCACATCATTAACGACCTTTAGTGACTTCACAATCCCCAATCCTTCCCTAAAATGTATATTTTCAGGCCAGCTACTGGGAGTTCTCTGAGAAAATCTGCGTTAATCTGGAAACGCTCAAAGAAAGTCATGGTCACCTTGGTAATTAAACAAGATAGCCCTGCATTAACCAGTTCTTCCAACTGGTGTCTTCGAAATTTGGGGTTTACAATTCTTGAATTTTCCGTCTCGGTCTTGGTGTCATTTGGGGAGTGGTTTGTCATTTCCGTCTCTTGCTGTCGTCTGGCCAAATTGAGGAATCAAGAGAAACGAGGGTAGCCCAATTCTGCATTGAAATGACCACAAATGGTTTGAGAATTTCACCAGAGCTCTCTGAGATATCTTTGTCAATCTCCTGATAGTCCAACAAACTTCGCAAGAAGTCAAAGTCTTGCTTGGGAGCCAAGTGTGCTTTGTGGGCATTGAACCAAGCTTTGCAATACACTCTAACGAGAAAAATACAGACAGCTTCTAAGGCACGTTGTTCTTCATGACTCAGTTTGAATTGTCCGCGGAATAGAAATATCTTCAGACAATAGATGGCCTTGGCCATCCACCTGGCATGACTGATGGCCCCTGGAGATTTAAATTCCACATCCGTTCCATTCATTGCTCCTACAAAACACCAATACCAATTGTAGGAGCTCCTTGTAATCGTCTCTGGGTTGTGATTCTATGAGTTTAGTGTTACAATCCGCAGTTATGTTGGCAATTACTTCAGAAGTAGATGTCTTTTTACAATTTCGTTGATGATACCCGAGTCATATTTGTTGAGCTTCGCCCATGCATTTCGGAATCTCTTGAATATATATCGGGTTGAGGCCCAGTTGTTGATCCGAACTTACATTCGAAAGCACTTTATAACATGACTTGAGAATATAGGTGGCAGGCAAAGCTAGGGCTTAAAGCAGCTGCTCTAACCCAAGATGGTTTTCTCAAAATTGTACCAAGACCCCTTTGAACCTGTCCTGTGTTTGATGCAGTTGGGTGTCGAAACACATTGCCTGTATATTATTTTCCAACATTCATCGAGACACTCATAAACAGCCAGGCTTGTTCTTCACCAGTGCTTGTGTCTGCTACAGAAACTCCTAGCAGTTGTTTCATTTTCACCCATAAGAATTAACAGCTATTCGTTCTTTCTGCTCTGTTCTTAGAACGTCTGGTAGAAGTTTTCGCGTCCCAAGAACTTACCAACGAGCTTCCTTCTCGTGGTATATAAAATTCGTTCAAGATTTGCTTCAGTGTATTGTTTCTCTGGATACTTTTTCGCCTTTCTGGAATGCGTGTTTTTGACACTTTGAACTCTCAGGATTCTCCCCAAGTGCTTCTATGGTAGCTATGAGTATGCTGGCATTCTGTCGAGTTACCTGATACCGATTCCAACAACAGAGATAGTTTCATGGTTAAAATTTCCCTAATGCCACGCTTCATCCTTTTGCCTATGAGATGGTCCAGTAAGTTCCTCGGTTTCTTGAGAAGTAAAAACGTCCATTTGCAGCACATCCTCGATATCTTCATCGAATGTGTTTTCCTCTTCATCACTGTCCTCATTTAGAGAGAAGAGATGGGAAGCAAAAGAAGAGAAGAGGAAAGAAAAGGACCAAATTAATTATGGAAAATAGTTAAGTTACGTTGTTATCTTGTTGGTTGGTGCTTTTGTAAACACTAAACATTAGAACCGAGGGGCAGTACACGTACCTAAGCCAAAGATCAATATTAACAAAATAAAAGAATTACTTACTTCAGTTATAGTACTTTCCGCTTGAATTTGCTCGTTCATTTTCGCAAGGTCCTTTTGTAGTTTTCTTTCTCTGCCGTCGAGCTAACTCAGATCAGCTCCAAGCCATAGAGCCTGGGCCGACCCTTTTCCTGTTGTTTCAAAGAAGAAAACTCCTGTTTCTGTTGATTTCATCATGGCCAAGGGCATCTTGATGAGCGATATCAAAGATATCATCACCTTTGGGGCGAACTTTTTGATTTTGTTCTTTGCAGCTTTTGATTGTTTATACTGGTCTTGTACATTTCTCCACTCTGCATGAAGTTTCTCTAATTTAGTGATAGCATCTTTCACATGTTTTGTAGGAATCCGAGCTTTCCCCAGAAAACAAGAACTTCTTGATGGTAATTCTTGCCGAATCTCTTCGATTCAATTAACAGAACGCCAATGGTAGAACAAGAGTAGCCCAAACTTGACAATTGGAGGGCAATTTAATACCGGTTATCTGGTGAGCCGGATAGCCTAAAATAATGAAAATTTTATCTTTGGTCCTGCTTCTATGAGGCAGAGGTGAAGCATTCCTATGTTTCATAGAGTTAACAGTTAAAGACAGTTGAGATGACGTATTTGTTAAAATGATCTGGTAAAACGGTGTGCATATGCAACTTTAATAAATTTAATTAAAAATCCAAGATGGCATGGAATTTTTATCAAATATTTTAGAATATTAAAGCGTGAAGTGGATCATAGTCTATATATAGAATTCATAAATACCGTTAAAGAGGAAGTGGAGCTTATAATTTGAGACATAAATCATGAGAAAATAATGATGGGTTCCGGAAGATACGCCCCCAAAACGTCTGTAATCAGCCCAAACACCGTTTTTTGTTAACGATTGGCGCCACAGCGGCACGGGCTTTTCACATGCTCCAATCGGCTCAAACTTTCTCTACTTTATAGTCTGTATAACCTAATCACTTTGAGGGGTTTTCGTTGACAATTTTTTAATATCAATCTTTTTTTACAGTTCACCCTAATATATATATAGTGCACAGAGGTATGGTGGATTTTTGTTGTGTGAGGACTAGAATCCTAATGGTTAAATTTAAGTTTGAAAAGATCAAGGTATGTGTGGTTCAAAACTAGGTAATTTTTCATCGGTAATTAATTACTGATTTCTTAAAATATTAAAAATTACCGTTACCGAAATGTCTATTACAGGTTTTTATAATAAAAAATTATAGTTTATTTAAGTTTCCCGTAAAGACAATTTTCTTTTCATCATTTTAATCTTTCAGACTTTGGAAAAGGTAACATTAAATTACAAGTCATTTTAAATTTGCGAAAAGCAATTAAAATATATTTTATCCAAATTCTACATTTGCCTATAAAGATGTAGATTACAGTCTAGGTTTAAAGTAAAAAATTATTAACATATTCTCAAATGACAAATGTCACAGCATTTCCCTTTTAATGTTTTTAAATATTTGCTTTGCTAAAGTAATGTCTAATGAAAATTTAATGCATGAATGCAAGGCACCATCATAGTGTATGTATGGCACCATGTTTTGAGTCAGTCACTGACAAGTTTTCATCTGTTTGAAACGTGTTCAACTACTTGTTGTCTTTTCCATTTTAGTAATAATTCTAAACATTACCTTTGATAATGTCTCAAAGGAAATCAAATATGTGGCAATATTTTAAAAGAAAAAGCAAAGAAGAAGACGAGTGCTTAAAGTGGAATAAAATTTTGAAAACTGTCATTGGATCAACGCCTGGTATGAAGTCGCATGTAAGCAAAGTACATGCCAATGACTTTAAAGGTGAAATTATGTTTGTGCTTCCTCAAGCAACAATCAACCATCTTTAGAGCGTTTTTGCCATAAACATCTGCTACTTTAGAAAAAATTTGATTTTTTCACAAAATACATGTGCAAATATTGTTGGAACTATGCAACTTACAGACCTAATATATACACCATTCAATTCCTCTCATCGAGATCTTTCAATATATCAAGTATAAAAGAAATCCGTTAAAGTTACTGCCAATTTCACCAAAACTATATATATTATAACTACTTGTCCATTTATTTCCACAATAAACTATATAAGGTTAGTTAATTTCTATTAAAATAGTTAAATGAGACAAGTAGCTTTTAACAATAACAAGACAAGTAGCTTTTAACATAAAAACTTCATATGTTATTGTTATTGATAACAATATATATTATAATATTTTATATATATAATGATGTAAGGTTATAATGTTTCGCAGACTTTCAGCTCGTTGATTCTGGCTCCACGATGAAAGGTGGTGAATTTATAGTCTGGCTTAATTTTACATGGAGTCAACTCCAGCTTTCAAAGGAAGTCAAAACAGAACCTGTGGAAATAACCACAGTTACTACATATAATATTAATAAAAAACGATATCAATAATAATAAAAATAATAATAAAAATTTAATAATAATAATACAGATAATAATTTACTAAATTTTGTAAAATAAAAATAATAAAAATAATAATAATAATAAAAATAAGTTACCCATTAGTATCTTTGTAAAACAAAAATTTTATAATGGTTTTATAATAAATAATTTCTTTTAATTTTTAATAAAGAATTTTTAAGAAGTTATGTATCTGAAAAACAAAAAACTTATAAGTACATTTGCAAAATAAAATATAAAGTTTAAAGAAATAAAAAGAATAGGGTCACTATAGATACCTTCCCTCTCAAGAAGACTGGAAACGCACCGGTTTTAAATAGCAGACGCCCAAATCCCTTAGGTAGAAGGACTATAGCAGCGAAGCATGAGATAAAAGAGAAAGGAGAAGGAGAAGAAACAGACACAGAAGAGGAAACTTCACAAGAGGGAACGTCAGGAGGAAAAGGTAAAATGTCAGGAGGTAAAGCAAAATCAAGGACAGGAGGGAAAATCGGAGGAGGAAAATACAAGGAAGGCATGTGATGGGAAACAGAAGAAGTAGTGGCGGTAATAGAAGGACTATTAGAAGAACAAAAGGTGGAACTGTAGTAGTGACCACAACAGCCTCGTGTAAGGGAGAGGATGACACAGGAACAATTCGTGAAGGAAAAGATGGAAAACAGGAGGAAGAGCCAATGTTAGAATCATCATCCAAACCATAAGAAGAATCATCAAGGACAAAAGAATTATCGTGCAAAGATTATCAGAAAGGTCAGAATCGGAAGAGTCAAGGAAAGCAGGTGTGGGGGTTTGTGACCCAATCTCAGGTAGCTGGGCTAATGAAGACCAGATCACAAACCAACATTTTTCCTAACTTTAAACGAATATCAGACGCGGTACCACTTTCGCTCGATTGGTTTGAAGTTAGC
>JABUQX010003500.1:0-10000 GCA_015478945.1 Trachelipus rathkii | reverse complement strand
ACAGATAATATAACTATAAATATTAATATTTATTACCCTAACTACAAGATAAAATAATATTTTAGATATATCCTTAAAGTTTAAAATAATTCCTCGTCGAACTACGAACCAAAACCACCACAAAACAAAAACAACAAAAAAAACAAAAACAAAACCAAAAACAACAAACTCAAAAACAAACAAAAACCCCCAAAAAACCAAAAACCCCAAAAAACAAAAACCAACAAACAAAAAAAAACAAAAAAACAAAAAAACCCAATAAAACCACAACCAACAAAAAACATAAAAGTAACACCAACAAACCCAAAGTGAAAAAACTAGCACAAACCCCCCAAAAAAAAACAAAAAAAAACACACAAAACAACACCAAACCCAAAACAACAACCATCCACAAAAAAAACCAAAAAAACCAAAACACCACAAAACACAAAACCACAACAAACCAACACCAAAACCCTTGCCTGCGCAAATCTACTCACCAAAACAAAAAACAAAAAAAACACAAAACAAAACCAAAAAACAAACAAACACCACCAAAAAACAGAAATAAAAACACAACAAAAAAAACAACCAACCACAACACCAACACAAAAACAACCCCACAACCACCAACAACACACCACCACAAACAAAACAAACACAAAAACACAAACCACACCACCCCAACCAACCAACCAATCACAAAAAATTTTCCATACTAACCCAAACAAAAAAAATCACACAACAAAAAAAATTTAAGAACCAAAACAAAAAACCAAAACCAACAAACCAAACTCTTTAAACCACAATAACAACAACCCACAAAAAAAAACAACAACCCACCACAACAAACACAAACACCAACAACCAAAAAACACCCAAACCCACAACAAACCAAACCCTCTTTGTTTCAATTGATTTCAACCAACACAAACAAAAAAAAACAAACCAAACCAAACCAAACAAAACCCCACCCAACAACAAAAAAACAACAAACAAACCAAAACACAAACCAACAAAACAAAAAAAACCCCCAAAACAAACACAAACACAACTACAACAACCCCAAACCAAAGAAACCCCCAGACCCAAAAAACAAAAACAAAAAAACAAAAAACAAAAAAACAACAAAAAACCCACAAAAAACAAAACAAAACAAACACAAACCAACACAAAAAAAACAACAAACCCAAAACAAACCCTAAAAAAAAAAAAACCCAAAAACAAAAAACAAAACAAACCCAAAAACAAACAAAAAAAAAAAACCCAAAAACAAAACAAAACAAACAACAAAACCAAACAAAAAAAAAACCAAAACACCAAAAACAAAATAACAAAAACTCAAAACCAACCACCCACCAAAAAAAAAATAAAACGCCAACCCAAACAAAAAAAACACAAAAAAAAAAAACAAAAAAAAACACAAAAAAAAAAAAAAAAAAAAAAAAAAAAAAATGAACTTTAATAAGTTCCTGAACATTATATAAACATATTTTATTCAAAACAGATTTTCAATCTATGGAGAAAAAGAATATTAAAAAAAAAATAAAAAAATTGATACAAATTTTGTTAAATAAATATATTTTTCTAAATAATATATAAATATAAAAATATATATAAATATAATAATATATAATAAAATAAATAAATATATATATATAAATATATAATATATAATATATATATAACAGAATGATATATAATATAATATAATAAATATATAAAATAATAATAATAAAAATATATAAAATATAAAAATAAAAATATATAAAAAAAATATAAATAAAAATATAAAATAATAATAATAAATAAAAAAATATACAAACAAATTATAATAAATATATATAATATATAATATAATAGATGAACTAGATTTTTAAAAACAAATAAAACAAAACATCCAAAAATATATAATACAGACAGGCTGCATTCAAACCACTATAAGCAGACAACTCCAGAGGGCTGAATAGTGCAAACACGCATAAAAAGCACATTATTGTTAAATAAGCTATGTATGATATGACAACTTCGCCTTTCAAGTTACGGGAATGATGTAACAGGTAAAACCACGTTGATGTTGTTTGACGCACCGTCGTAATACTTCGTAACCGCGAGATTCTTGGAATTTAATCGTTATGTATGTACGTGCCGTGCGCTACATCTTCCTCGTACTCAAAGTCCAAGAATCCTAAATCGTACTTTCTTTGTTGGTAATCGAACATGGAGGCTATTGCTCAATTGCAAGACCCGAAACAACAGATAAGAATTGAATTTGCAACCCATTAGCATGGCAATGAGCGCTATAGTGCTAGTCGACGGGTCAAGCTTGGCGACTCTCTCAAGCACCTCTTACTCCCAAACCGCAGGAAAAGTCCTTCGATCATAATACAATAACATAGCGGTCTAAAATACCACAAAATAGCACAAACTGGACAAGAGGCTCCCAACATTATCTCACAAGGCGCTAACCTGAAAATGAGAAGACCGACCAAAACATTGTAAGTGGTGGGGAACGTGACATTAATACTGTGTGCAACCGAATTCGGTACCATGAGGTGCCGACACTCTTCGATCCATTTCGTAATCGCCGACAAACCGTAAACACAATTATCATGTACAGGGTTAACCAAAAGGAAGAGTGTATGACCTCCATTCGTAATCGATGAACCTAACAAAAAAAATGTTTGACAATAACAAAAAATTGAAATTGGGCAAACGGATTTAAAGGGTCATATTGCACGTAAAGTAAATTACCGAGGACTGTAAAGACGTACACACATTGAATAACGACACGCACAAACACAATTAACAAAATATGAAAGTAAACATTAAATCGATTCAAAAAAAAAAAAAAAAAAAAAGAGATAACAACTAGTTCACGTGACCACCACCACCACATAGAATGACACATTACATCAACACGTAACTATTGAAACGAAGCGTCATACAACATAGAAGTTATTTCTAAAAAATAAAAGTATCATTTATCGATTAAGTTCTATCAGCATCCGAGATTGTAAGGAGAGGTTGGAACACCCTATATAAAAATAATATATAAATATAATAAATATACTAAAAAATAATAAATAAATATAATAAAATATATATAATATATATAATATAAACACTTCATAATAATACGATACTAATAAAAAAAAAATAATACAAATAATATAAATATAAAATAAATAAATAAAAATATATATCATAAATAAATAAATACAATAATACTATAATATATATAAATAAAAATATATAATACATATATATATAATATACCCTAATATAAAAAATAAATATATATATATATTACTATATATTAATAACATATAATAAATTCACTTCTTCACTACTTTTAAATAAATTTCTCATAATTTGAAAGACAACCGACAACAATACTGTATATCAAATTTAATATACAAAAAACAAATGTATCTTAAAAATAAACATAGATTTCAATAAAAGATATCCATTCTTTAACAAGATGTCCTAAATAGAATCTTAAATTTTATTATTAAAATATATAAAGTAAGAAAAAATAAACTCTTCAAACATTCACTTTGAAATAGGAAGAACAAAAAGCAATGTAGTTGTGCAAAAGCGGCATCTTGCCAAAAAATATTCGGATAGCAATGATCCCTCTTTAATTGATAACTTTGATTTCTGGAAACAAAAAAAAACAAAAAAAAAAAAAAAAAAAACCCACAAAAAAAAAAGAAAACAATTAAAAAAAATACACATAAAAAACAAAACACACAAAAAAAAAAAAAAACAAAAAACACAAAAAAAAAAAGAAAAAAAAAAAAAAAAAAAAAAAAAAAAAAAAAAAAAAAACAAAAAACAAAACAAAACATATAGAGCTCTAAATTAATTCAATACTAATGATAATCAATAATATTTGCAACTTTTAAAATTTTCTAGAAGATATTTAGTTTGAATTCTTTTCTAGTAGATTTGTCTTTTTAAGTTATTTCAAATACGCTTAATAATCTGGAGACATAAGCTCCATTTTTCCCATTAAACTGGCAAAAAATATTGACGCTTCTTCATCTTCACCTGACAAAAATTCTACAAGGAAGGATTCCTGAAAACTGCTGAACTATCTGACTCTGGCCCAGATTCTGTATCACAAAGATAGCTTATTCAATTTTAAAGTCAATAGATTCGCCAAGAAACAACATCAACTAGCTATAATAAATATTACAGAATCTTCAGTATCTGCGAGAAAGATTCTAAACAAAGATGTTCGACAAAAAATATTTTAACTAATTTATCACGTTAACATTCTATTCCCTTCTATTCATAGGAATTTATTTAAAAATTTTGACTAAAATCAACGATTCAACCTTTAAACATATTTCCTGCTTTCAAACATCTTTATATTAAATGTTTGGGTTTTTAAGAGTTGTTTAAATAACTCTTCGGAGAAATGTTATCGAATAATTGTTCCCACAGAACCTTCGAGAGAAAAGTACAGAAAAAGTACCGGCAGCCAATACTACATACTATTAAATAATTATATAAGTTTGCCAAAAAGCACTTATAGAGCATAAGACATAGATACTTCCCACAAATACTTGTCAATAATCATTAGACCTAAGATTAGCCAACTTTGCAGAACTTGATAATCTTTAGAACTTCCAAATAAATTTGGAAAGGTACGATTGCTCTTTTCATATTTGATCTCGCCACTGAACATTAATAAGATTATTGCACTCTATTGGGGGGAAGAGGAGAGAGTATTTATTATTTTGTATATGCGAAAGGACCATTCACGCCCACATACAGACTAAACTGTAAAGTAATGGAATTACCACATACTAATGGTGCAATAGTTATAACATTAATCGGACATAGATACTAATTTTACATAGTTTATTCAAGTTCATTCTAGAAAACACTATTACTTCTTCCGTTTTTCTGCAATTCAAATAAAATCAGTAACACCATTAAACTCAGCTTCCTATTACCACACCTCATATGTCCTAATTTAATCTTTTACAATCGTAACTGATCATGTATGATAGCGTTATCCAGTAAAACAAGATAATACTCGTCTCTTGTTATATCGAATTCTTTTAAAATCGTCAGTAGCAAATTCTTGAATAAATTCGCTGAAATGTTGAGTATTTTTTCTATTACTGCTAACAGATTTTAGAAAATATTAGTTTTATCTTACAGTCCAACATACAATAAAATTATGGACAAAATAATTAGCTTTGCCCATGTGTAAGAAAGCTCTTCCTAACGCGTAAAGTTAAGACCCTATCTGAAACTTTTAAATATATTTTTATTTGATTAATTTTATTCCTTTGAGAACTATATTACAAATATTTTCCCAGTCTAAAGACTATCAACAGTAGTCTAAGCCATGTCTCCACACATGCTTTAAATCCGGTCATGCATAGAAACTAATGGGGTCACCTATCTATTAACAACCATTAAAACAATTAGTATTTTGAAAATATGTCACTACTAAACATAGAAAGAACAAGTTTCTGGCAACTGAAAAAAGTTTCACACTTTTAGTCCTAAGAGTATTTCTTGAAATTAAAGGTAAATATCAAATTGATATAACATTTAGCTCATCCCTAATGAATGAAATTTCAGTACCTTATGAATTTAGGATGAATAGCAATTTTAAATGTCTCATTTAAATTAAAGGAATTCCAAAGAATAGTATTAAGTAAGACCCCAAATGAAGAATAACTGGTAGTTAGGTAGACTCTTTTGTGCATGATCGAATTGACTGTTTCCCATCAACTCTCTGATAACTATTTCATATTGACTAAATGCACGAATGATTTAATCAATCATACGAGTAATATCCTCTAAATACTTACGGAAGGGGAATTAATTCGATTTATAGGATTTAGTTGACACAAATATCTTTCTAACGAATATTAACTTAATTAATTAAAGTTATCTAAAGAAGTACCGCCTCTCAAAGTTAATATATATGCAAATAATAAAATATACATAATCAAATTTCTAGAAAAAAGAGACTATATAATAACAACAATAATATATAAAAATATATATATAATAATATATATAAATAAAATAAATATATAATATAACAAAAAAAATAAATAAAAAAAATAATATATAATAAAATATCAATATATATATATATATAATAAAATATAATATAAAAATAATAATTAATATAACAAATGAAATATATAAGAAAAATATAAACAATTTTTGGATGGGGTCGTGCAATTATTAAAATAAATAAAAAAAATAAATTGGATACACACGAAAGATTTAAAAAACAATATATAATAAATAATAATCAGATAACTCGACACAATATTTACATTTTTCATGATGTAATTCATAATAATATCTATATAATATAATATATATATATATATTATATATATATAATATTATATTATAATATATATATTTAACACCTGTAGTAAATAAAAATTAATTAATTACTTAAATTTTGTATTTAGCCGGAGACCGGAAGCAGAACCTCTTAATTTAATTTTTCGGCTATCAGTGACTCAGGTCCGGCTCCAGTACCCCCTAAAATTTCGCACCTACCAAGGACTCCTAACGGCTCCAGATCCACAAAAAAATTATGCCTCCGAGCATCCAGTCCCTTCAAAAAGTTTCGACCTACAAGGGCTCCGGCTCCACCCAAAAAAACTTTCGGCTCCACGGCTCCACCGGCTCTGGAACTCCGCCACGCCACTGATTTTTAACACCATTTCCAAAATGATCAAAACGCTTTCACCTTCAATTTTTTTCAAACCCCACGCCTTTATAAACAAAAAATGAAATAAAACAAAAAACATATAAAACAACCCTGCCTCACTCCGCTATTAATTACTAAAAACCAATCAACTTATTGACACACATTTATTTTAACACAACACAACTTACTATTCATCATTAACGATACTTATAATGATTCCATTAACAGGAATCCTATCAACTAACACAATACACATCCAACTAAACACCTTGCCAACAGAACATAATCACCTAATAATAACCACATTATCACCACCCACATAGTTTTGCAAATCCATCCAAAAACCTACCATACAATTTTATTCTGCTCTCTCAATTTTTCTATCATTTGCTTCATAGTAAAGATTTGATCCAACACATCCTCTACCACTCCTAAACGCACCTGTTCTTCACCCCAAATTCAGGTCCTGCAGTTCACTCGGCGCACTCCTTTCGACCCAAAAAACACCAGATATATCTTCCCTACAAACACTCAATAAACTAAATACCACTATATTTCTACAGTTCCCTTACTCCCTTACCCTTACTAATGGGTACTATTACTGGCTCTCCTCCAAATCCCTCGAAACTATTTACCCTCCATAAACCTCTATTACACAACATTACAAGGCTGATAATCTTTCCTCCTTTTCTTGATCATTTCACCCAAGTTATTTCATCTATTTACTGCAGATTTACCATTCTTCAACTTTCTCACTCTACCCATTTCCTCCTCTTTGTTAATAACCTCATCCCCAAAATAACCTATTCCTTCTTGTACCATCAAAAAACCCACACACAGTCATTATCACCTCTTCTTTACTACCAAATATTAAAACAGATTTTCAAAGTTCTTTCCACACTCCCCTCACATCCATTTTCATCAGTTACAAAAAACACAACATCCCTATTCATTATTCTAAAGCAGAGGTTCCCCCTTATTCTAATTCTTAACTTTCGCACTTCCTTTCCAGAAGAGCTTCCTATTCCCTTGTATGTCCCCATTCATCTCTTCCAAAATTGTTCATGTACCTATTTCTTTTGTTACGCTTGCATTTTAATTTGCTTTGTCCGCCCTAATCCTAATTACAAAGCATGCCTATTTCTTTTGAAACTTCTTTATAATTTGTACGTCGTACATTTCAACCACGCATCTTTTTTACTTTTAACCGCTTTGCATAGTCTCTTCACTCCATCATTCACTATTAACAATCATACTTCCTACTTAAGCACACCCACATCCTCCCTTATACATGTAACAATTGCTTCCTTCATTGCTTTCCAGATTTATTCAGTTCAACTTGTTCAATCAACTGAATTTACTTGCGAGCGTTTTCCTTACTATACTATCCTTATTACCTTGTTCACTAAACTTCTCACTCTTAATTTTACCCACTTCCTTTTCCGTATCACCTTCCTCCCCATCAAGTCCCCACTAACTTAATTTTACATTAGACAACATAATCCCGATAATCCCATTCCTAAAACCCCTCACTGATTTAACATCCAAACACATACTTCAACCTCTCTTTATCTTCACTCACAAATTATAAATCAAACATTCTTTTCTCTTTTACCTTCCTCTCTCTTTACACTATTTTTAAATATACTTATAGCTAAATGTCGTGTTTAAAGAAAATTCTTTGCCTACAGCCTTTCCTTTATCCACCACAGAAGATTAATCACCGATATTCCTTTCTTCTTTCTTCCCCCCCCCCCCAAAAAACCCCCAAAAAATCTGGTATTACAAATTGACATTTTTTGATTATTGATCATAAAATATCATATAATCAAAAAATAATATGTAAAATAAATAATCAAGAATATATATATTTTATATCTAATAATAATAATATGATAAATTTAACTTATAATATACAAATCCGTAATATATATCAAATATTTAGGCCCTAGAAGGGATATCGAGTATACCTACATGATAACTTTAAAAACACTCTTTTAACATCACTGCATAAAAAAGGGCACGGAATTTACAACAAAAAACAAAAAAACATTTTGATTAAAAAAAACGTTTCAAAAAAAAAAAAACAAAAATAAAAAATAACATTTTTCACCAACACCATATACTATATATAATATAGAATAAATAATATACTATCATATAAATAAATATAATACTAATATATTACTAATAATTAATTAATAATATATAAATAATATAAATAAATACTGTTGCAGAGAGAAGGCACAGCTGGGACCGACACTCAGTCACCGACTGCGAAAAGGTGCCTTCAACTCCACTAAATTGTGGTAAGATCCTACAAAGTTGGGGGAAATTGAAGATTATGATGGTCAAAATTAGAAGATAATAACGGTTACGTTTTTTTTATTATTTTTTTGTGATGTTTTTTTTTCTAGGTTCCGTTAAAACCCTTTAGGGAAAGGAAAGGTGATGTATGGGATTTGTTTTATATATTTTAAGAAATTTAGGCCTTCTCGTAACGAGGAAGATAAAATCTCGGGACTCCGCTTGGCACTGCTTACTTAGATAACAATTAATAGATACATAGTTAAAAGAATTTTCTATATTATAAATAAGCAATATGTAGATAAAACAATCTTCCAGCTACTTACCCAGAATGGATCATATAATTATGCTAGATCGTTCCCGGAATTCTTTCAACATGGAGACTAATCAGATATTTTTTCTAGTAAGTAAAAAATAACTACAATAGGTCAATAAAGAATCAAAAATCAAAGGATATTGACACACTATAAAAAAAGTTTAGTTTTACTTATCTCCCTCACCTTATAATATAGCTTACGGGAGAATTTGCTGAAAGTGTTAATTGTTCTTAATTAGAAGTATAATTCTCTTAGTAAATATATATATAATATAACGTATATGCTTATCATTCTTAAACATAGATTATACCAACATAATGGAATTATAATTTAGGATTCAATGTATTACGACTATGTACAGGAGCTCAAACAGCATCAAGGAATCAGACTCAAAAGAAAAGTGGAAACCGACACGCTATCAAATAATATTCGAATAATGACAATTGAAAGGTCACAGGAGGAATTAGAATTCATGACTCAAAAGACAAAATCTAACTTACTTAGACTGAAGATTGCGTGGAGAAATAGAGTTTCTAGAGTAGAAGATCACCGTGAAATCACAACAAAAGAACATATGGATCAGACAAAACAGAGAAAAGAAGATTCAGAATAGAATCAAATACACTCACACGCACGAAGTAAGAATTCAGGAATAGAATCCCAGCTTCAAAAATAATCTCCGCTG